>VCAZ01000462.1:0-7500 GCA_005784505.1 Bagarius yarrelli
TCTCTCTCTCTCTCTCATCCGTCTCTCCTCGATCTCTCTCTCTCTCTCTCTCGCTCTTCTTTTTTCTTTGTGGGATCGGTATTTTCCCCTGCGCGTGTCTTTGCTCTTGACAGTGTGAGACTTTCACTGTGCTCCTTGATGGACATTGCATTAATTGGCACCAGCGTTCCGCCCTCTCTCTCTCCTGGTTTATATTATGGGGGTCTCAGGGGGGGGGGTATGGGGGTGGGTAGTTGTTTACACCTTGGTGCGATGTGGAGCGAAGGTAACATCTGGAGAAACTTGTGTCTCAGCTGTGACGGCAATTCAGGTTATGTCTCCTACCATCAGAACAACGGAGCGGACGACATACATCCCTACAGACTTTACTTCGTATGCACACATATTAATGTATTCTTATATATAATACACAAAACTCACCATGCTCCCTGAGCAAGGCCCCATATTATTTGAAGCGCTGGAGACAGTTTGAGCCCAGCCTTACGTTACCGTAGAGAGCTCTGACAAGGAGAGGGGAATGACCGCGTGGATTTCAGAACCTCCTGACTAAGATTTGAGTCCGCAGTTTCACGAATGACCTGGGAAGTGAGTGTTTAATAACCCTGTAGACATTTAACACTCCGTCACAGGTAGCGGCGATGCATCATCAGAGGCAGCACCCTCTGAGAGCACCCCTGAGACCCACTGAGGACCCTCTGCTGTGATTTTAGCTATAGCACTTCTGTCGCTACAGACTGATCATTTAAACTTAATTTTCTGCATATTTTATATTAACCTTCTCACCTGCTTGATGGCCTGCAGCAGTTTTCCGTATCTGACCGATCACTGCAACGGAAGAATGACAGAAGAGAAACGACAGATTATTAGGACACGTTGTTTGCTGTTTTGGTGTCCAGTTCACTCTGCAGGTGTTCCGGGGCCTTCGGGGACGTAGCTTCCACCCGAACAGTGGACAACCACCCATACCAGCGGTAGTCCAGGAGAACGCGATGCCATGAAGACCTTTCTGTAGCTGGTGATGTTGGCCTGCTGCCCCCATCGGTGCAGTACGTTCATAGACAGAGCACTAATGAATCAGAGAGACTCTGCCTTCATCAGCGAGACAGAGACAGAGAAGGTGTGCTGTAAATCTCACTAGGACACATCACCAGCCATTAAACAACACTCATCTCTGCTCCGAGCCTGAATCACCAAAACTCCACTCTTAAAGGTGTACTTTGTCTGAGAGTGTAAGTGTCTCAGACGGAGTTCTCAGTGAGACAGCGAATGCAGCTTTACATCAGTGCACTCATTAAGCTCATGAACATCTCAATGATTTCTGGAGGTCACAAACCACACCCATTCTCTCTTCAGGAACTTGGCTAAGTTCCTTCTTCTGCATAACGCTGAGAACAGACAAAACATCAAGATCTCCAGAAACACATAACATCTGCAGCTGCTGATTTCAATCCGAGCTGCTCATAAAGCTACAAAACCTTCGTAACACTTAGAAACTCTGGCACTCTGAGGACCCGTATGGATCACGCCAGAGAAGAGTGCGAGGCTCCTAAGAGTTCCTCAGGGGTTTTTAGGAACCTTGGATTATCATTTTCTAGCTTTTAAAATCAATGGTCATTTTAACCTGTTTCTTTTTCAGTTCTAATCTAATATATAATATATAAATTAAATATACATTAAAATTTGGTGATAAATATTTTTATACATCCAAAGTTTTGGCCTCCTGATGGCAACAGCAGATTCATGAAAAGAATGACTCTACAGAGGAGACCTCAGGTGAGACACTTAATTGAGACTTAATTGAATACACTTCATGAGACAATCAGGTGGACATCCTGTGAGACATTACTAACACTCAGGTGAGGCATTCTGTGAGTACTTAATTGTACACTCAGGTTAGGCCCTAATTGGATCTTCCGAGAGGAGTTGATGAAGCCGTACCACGCAGCTGCGCGTACCGAACAGCCACCGTCCCTCTCGCTCGCGGCGAACTGACGGCGTCCCACACGCACACCCTAGCAGATCTCTCACTGATATACTCACGAGCAGACAGTTATCGGCGCGCGCAGCGCTTGTGCGCGAACGCAGCAGCACGAGGCGTTATCCCGAAGCCAACGTGCCAATTAAACCGGACACACGGCGACAATCACGTGCCGGCGGTACTCAGATCGCTCTGCGGGTCTCTGTCTCTGGATACTCGCACGAGCGCAGCTCCATCTCAATGGACACGATGCTTTTCACTCGAGTAATCCATCCAACACCACAAACAATCAAACAAACAAACACACACAACCAACGATCAAACACACCAAACTTGTCTTCACGGCTGTGATTCCTCACTTCACCTGGATTTATTGCCTTTATTTATTATTAAATCTAATCGCATTGAATCGCAGACGGACTCGTGATGAGGTCCCTTTTATATCTTATTTCTCGAACGAACAGATTTTATTGGCCCCCAGCGCGCGCCACCCTCCTGACGTTGCGCGCTCCAGGTCGCACACAGCACCTAACACACCACACAACACAGCGTACACGCCCGGTGCCCTTCCGCGTTAACACACACCTTACGTTGTAATGATCGCGGGATAATCCACACACACACACACACACACACACACACACACACACACCAAACCGCTGAGAGAAATGTTTATTGATTTCCCCCAATTTTTTTAAATAATAAATAATACTGACTGAAAGGCGAATAAATGGATGGATTGAAAAATAAATAATGGACACATTTCATTGGTCGCTTTCTGTTTTTTTAGCTAGTTTTTGTTGGAATAAATAAACTGGTCTCGTGTGTTCTGTAAAGCTGCTGTGTGCGATGTCCATTTTTAAATGCTGGACAAATAAATGGAATTGATTGAATTGGTTGTGCACATTTGTGTGTGTGTGTGTGTTTGGTCCGGTCTGGTGGTGTTATGGAGGAACGTTGGAGTTTGGTTTTTATTATCTCATAAATGACATGACGTTTGGATGTGATTGCTTTAATGACAGTTTTCCTCCGTCTGCTTTAGAATGTTTTAGCAGAGATTCAGTCACACGCCAGCAGAAAATACAGCACTCAGCGGGACATTTCCATCCCGTTTTATTTCACACCTTAGTTAGCAGAATGAAGATAACATTCATCTATAATAACATCAAACACTCCTTCCATCATTACACCATAAGTCCATCAGTATCGTCACAGTACATCCATCATCATCCATCATATGTTCACCAGCACGTCCATGAGTTGGTGTCCCATCCCAGTACGTCTGTCAGTACCTCAGGCATGGGTGTCATCAGTGTGTCCATCAGTACGTCCATCAGTACATCCATCAGTGTGTCCATCAGTACGTCCATCAGTACATCCATCATTGTCGTCCATTAGTCGTCCATCAGATACATCCATCAGTCGTCCATCATCAGTGTGTCCATCATACGTCCATCAGTACATCCATCAGTGTGTCCATCAGTACATCCATCAGTACGTCCATCAGTACGTCCATCAGTCTTCTAACTCTTCTAACATTGGTTTTTGTTTTGTGATTACTGTAATATTAAAAATATTGTTTGTGATTTTCTCTTTCTATCTGTGGATTTTGTGCCCCCCCCGTTGGATGACTTGTGGTTTATTATGGTCTGGCAGCGACTTTAACACTTACTACTCTTTTATCTACTTGATTTTTTTATTATTTATTTTTAGATGCTTTCTCTTTGCCCCTCCTTTGTGTTTACACGTCTATTTTTATATGAATGTCAAAGACAGATTCTGCCTCTGGACAGAACATCAGACAGTGTGTCTCTGGACATCTGGAAAAAGACCTTCTATTCAGTCACAAATCCTTAACAATCTCTCCTCTCCTCTCCTCTCCTCTCCTCTCCTCTCCTCTCCTCTCCTCTCCTCTCGTCTCAGCCCCTTTCTCTTGCTCTTCTCTTCTCCGCTCTCTCCGCTCCTCTCTTCTCGTCTCTTCCTTCTCCATCTCCTCGCTCCTCCCTCTCCTCTCCTCTCCCCTCTCCTCTCCTCTCCCCTCTCGCTCCCCCTCTCTCCCTCTCCCTCTCCCTCTCTCGATCCTTCCCCTCCTCTCTTCCTTTCTTCTCCTCTCGCCTCTCTCTCCCTCGTCTCCCTCTCTTCTCTTTCTTCTCTTTCTCTTCTCTATCCTCTCTTCTCTTCTCTCCAGGATGAGTCTTACAGTAATACTCTCCTCTCCGCTTCTCTTCTCTTTCTTCTCCTCTCCTCCTCTCCTCTCCTCTCCTCTCTCTCCTCTCTTCTCTTCTCTTCTCTTCTCAGATGAGTCATCAGGAATAACTCTGAGCGACAGGAAAAATAGATAAATAAACACATGAATGAACGAATAATTAAATAAATACAGGTTATGTGTTTAGTGCTGAATGAGTAATTAAAAATAATCCTGAATAAACCAGAGAACGTGTCAGTCGTTTCTCACTGCATCTCACCGAGGCTCTGCAGGTCCTGTGAGCATTGATGACATCATAAATGGTGAAGATTTTTTTTAGCCCAGAAGCTGGTTGCCTCTGCAAGCAGTTAGAACATGACCTAGACTAAAGTTTTAATATAAACTCATGAGTATGGGTCTGGAGGCTGCTGAGAGCTCGGAGGTTCTGCGTAGGTTTGGTGTTCTCTCATTCTTCAGTGTAATAAAACACACACAGACAGGAGACCAGTCTAAAAGGGTTTGTGTGTAAAAACGAAACTTGCCTCAGGAGAAAACGGAAACCTTTTTACACTTACAGTGTCTGCTCACACACTTACACCAAAATAACCAGATCATGTTCTTAATTCCAAGAGCGAGCACTCTGAGACTCACTCCAGGGGCCCCCAGCTACACGGAGGCGGTCCCTCAGCCTCAGAGAGGAATGACGCCCAACTAACAGCGACGGCTGGAATGTTTCTCCTTAAGATCCAGATTACTGCTTAATTCATTTCGGTTCTTTTCATCAGACGCAGCGACATTCATGTCACGCTGACATTCGCTTATCAGATCCTGTGTGTGAATCAACACCGAACATAAACATGACATGACTTATCTTATCGCCGCCATGCGCTTATCTTCAATGAGCCACCTGCAACTCATTGAAGAAACACACACCTTAAAGCAGAAACACACACCTCACCACCTCGCCGGTAAATTACTGCAGACAGGAAGATTAAATGCAAATGTCACCCCGGTCTCGTGCTTTATCTCCGAGTGTCTCCGCTCGGTCACGTCTCACAAATCAGACTCAAAGAACTGATTACTTTATTAATTTAATTCTTTATTTATGGTCTCTACAGGTTTTGCGATAAAAATTCATTTAGTTACACACAAAACAAGTGGCAAAGCAATTTATCCCTATTCTCTTTATCTTTTTGGGGACTTTCTCAGGGGCCCAACTGTGGCAGCCAGCGAACTGAACCAATAACCACAGAAATCCGCTGTCTGCTGGTGCTTTTCCTCAGAACCTTTCAGATACGCTTTAATAACCTTCATTTAAAATTTGGAGCTGCTGAAATAATTCACAAAACAGCATCACTGGTGAGACGTTGTTCCCTTTTCTCCTCATGTAAATTAATGAACAGAAATATTTCACATATTTAACACAAGCGAATGTAAACAATTCAGCATAAATAACAATACAATAACAATACAGTCGCTTAAGATTCCATCAATAAATCTAAACATAAACATAAACATAAACGGGACCATCTCCGTCTCTGAAATAAATAACACGTAGGTCAGCGAGTTAGCATTTTTCCAGCAGAGGCAGTAAAGAGTCTGGAAACCAGTTTAGAAAACATCACATGGTACTCAGTGGACAGAAGGGGGCGCTGTGTTCATCCTCGATGCTGGAGTTAGTATCTGGAAAACCACAAAAAAACCTGACATGAAAACCTCTTCACCGATTGCTAAGGTAACAAAACACCCACATCAAAAACTACGAGGTTCCTCTGGGAGAACCTTTAACGGTTCTGTCTCGAGTAGAACCTCCACTGGTGTTTTCCCATAATGTGTTTTGGTGTCCCTGTACCTTTGTCTACAAGGTCCATATGAGTCCAGCATCTGAGTGCTCGCTTGTTCCAGGTTCCAGTTGCACCTCTGCAGGACTTCCACACACTCGGGTCGAGTCTTTAGACCCAAGCGGAACAACTGCTCTACCTGTCCAACACATACACACACACACACACACACACACAATGATGTGATCGGCGAGTAATCAGATCAGTAACCTGTTACCACGGCATTCAGGCTTTAGGTTACCTTCAGGTACTCTACAGCCTTCTGGGTGTTCCAGCCATGACTCTGCAGAGCTGTCTGACACTCCTCTACTGTCACACCATGAACAGCCTCCTGTACCTACAAACACACACACAAACACACACACACACACACACACACCAACCAATCAGCTTCCTTATAGTTCACACACAGGGCTGGAATGTGTTGGGTGATCAGGCTGTACCTGTTTTACACTGCTGTAGGAGTTGAGTGCTGTTAAACTGCTGCTGATCTGCTGCTGCAACATGGGTCTAACGGTCGCCATGTTCGTCCGCCGCTCTCTGTTTTGCTCAGAATCTTTTACAGACTTGTCGTATCTTTCAAGATAGGTTGGCGTCTCGGGAAGCAGGCAGTACTGGGAGCCTCTGGTCCTGGTGGTGTCGCTCATCACAGACATGTTGCAGGGGCTTCTGGCTCGAGTCTGGTCCATATTGTTAGACGAAGCGGCATTCTGGGAATGGTAGTGGACTCGACTGGGGCTGACTGTGAGCTTTGAAGAGGCAGCAGATGGAGCGTAAGTGTACGATGAAGGGGAAAGACAGGAACCCAGAGAACCAACACAGCACAGGATGGGTCTTTGTTGAGTGGAGATCATGGGACTGGGGGATCGAGAGCTGGGCTGCGACATGGCATGGTCTCTCGGAGGAATCTGTGGAGGCTGAGATCTTTCCTCATCATCACCCAAAGAGACGGAAAGCCTTGCGCGCGTCCGTCTGGAAGGCCGCATTGGCGGGACAGGGATCCTAGGTGGAATCTGTGGCTTGTCCTCACAGGATGGAAGGATAATTTGGCGATGTGGTAATTGGGGTGATGAAGGCATCGACTGCGCTGCCGCTGGGACACGCAATTTCGCCATGACCTCTCTCTGTAACTCCTTAAAGATGTCAGCAGACTGAGAGGTAGAGCGGTTCTCCGCCACAGGTTTGGGTGGAAGGAAGAGATCGTCTTCAACTTTACACTTGGGATCAAAATCTCCTTCAACAGTGTCGTAATTCTGCTGGTTTGGTTTGTCAGTCTTCGAAGCGTTTATGGAACTGACCTCCACATCCTCCTGCTCCTCACACTCTAAAGCCACCTCATCATACGCAGGCAGAGAAGGCAGCGGCCGGGCGTCCCAGTCCACCACGGGTGTCGGGTGAAGAGGATTCGGCAAACTGCGGTATGGACTTGGCGGAGGACCATAATCCAGGATGGAGGCTGCAGGCAGACTGGAGTTGGAGGCAGGAGTCTCTGTAAT
>VCAZ01000462.1:15000-27500 GCA_005784505.1 Bagarius yarrelli
TACAAAATAAACAAAGCAGAGCCACTAAAGCAAAAACACAACTCAAAAACCACACTCAACCCCCCCCCCCCCCCCCAACACACACTCAACCCCCCCCCCCCAACACACACTCAAACCCCCCCCCCCCCCCCCCCCCCCCCCCCCCCCCCCCCCCCCCCCACCCCCCCCCCCCCAACACCCCCCCCCCCCCCCACACACTCAACCCCCACATCCAACCCCAACCCCCCCCGGTCACATAAACCTGACTTCATCACACAAACACCCGACCCCCAACACACTCCGACCTCAACATACAAACACACCGCACATCCGACTCCCCTCACAAACACACCCAAACCCCCCCCCCCCCCCACAAACACACACGACCATTCCTCACACAAACATACCCACACCCCCCCCCCCCACAAACACGACCATCCCCCAGCACAAACTCGACTTCCCCACGCAAACCCCCCGACCACCACATACAAACACACACACACCTTACATCCGACTCTTACACAAACACCCAAACCCCATATACAAACACACACACACACACCCTCCAGACCACACACACCCACATCCGACTCCCTCACAAACACACCCCAAACCCCCCTCACCCACGACCATTCCTCACACAAACATACCAACACACCCGCCCCTTACATACACACACACACCCAAACCCCCCACACAAAACACCCCCCAGCACAAACTCGACTTCCCCACGCAAACCCCGACCACCACATACAAACACACACACACACCCCCGGACCACACACACACACCTTACATCCGACTCTTACACAAACCACCCAAACCCCATATACAAACACACACCACCTTACATCCGACTTTCACACAAACACCCAAACCCCATATACAAACAACACACACCACCCCGACTCCCTCACACAAACACCCAACCCCCACATACAAACACACACTCCCCACATCCAACTCTCACACAAACACACACACACACCCAAACCCCACATACAAACCCACTCCAACTCACACACACCCCTACAGTCTGTAACAAAAGTGTCACACATACAGAAGTTGAAGTTAAATCTGTATTAAACTCTGGGACTTGAACTGTTCCCGATAATCGACTCCACCCTACAGTGAAATATGAGGGTCGCTGCCCCCGATAAATACACACCGGTAGACAAAAACTACCTGCACACGGCGCAATATGGAAGACACTGCTCCCGATAATGCTTCAGAACGAGGAACCTGTTCCAATAAACAACAAGCGTCGTCACAGAAACCACCGCCACAACACGGCTCTGACACCGCGATGACATCACCAACACCACAGCCAGTAAGATTTAATCTGAACGTGATTATTTTCATCAGATAATCAGGAGACTTGAGATGACACGCCTCCAGAAATGTACAATTAACAATTGATTTTGCACCAAAGTGCATCACCAAACAGGACGTGTGTGTGTGTGTGTGTGTGTGTGAGAGCTGATTTCTGCTGACGGCTTGCTGTGTGAGACAGATTCCTCAGAGCAGATGCTGCTTTAATAAACTGACAGTATAACCGCCATGATTATGGAAGGCACTGCTTCCGATAATGTAAAAAAAATTTACACAAAACACATTTATAGTGAACGCTGTCACTGATAAATAAATAATAACACACACACACACACACTTCAATTCAATTCAAGTGCAAGTAAACGAAGCAGAATTAAAAATCGGACTAATGATTCAGGTTCAAACCTGAGAAACAAGTGCACAGTGTTTTTTTTATATATATATTATGGGATAAAAGCTGAGACTTTCTGTTAATTATTATTATTAAAACAAGCCGATTATCCAATTTAACGAGCGAGGCTCTAATACGAGTTCATTAAATAAACACTTTTAGCGGAATTTGGTAATAACGGAAATATTAACGATAATAAATAATTGTGGGCATTAAGGCTGGCCGATGTGACACACACGTCGCACTGTGATACTCACAATCATATCGTACATCCCACCAGTAACAGAGGTAAAAGTTTGAGGTATTTGTTTGATGAATATTATCGCAGTATCGCCCAGCTCTAAATGATTATCGATTAAACCTCCTTGTAAACGCGGGGTTAATAATCTAATGGTTAAGCTTTCAGCGTTTTAGCATTAGATTATTAGCCAGGACCTGTAATAAAGACGCGAGTTTGGCATTTTTTAAAACTCAGTTAAAATGATGACTAATGAAACTTTGACGTTAGGTTGTGAACACGCTGTTGGATCGGATGGACTCGCTGGTGATCAGACGAGGTTGTTCAGAGCCCAGACTTCTCCTGCCAGGTCTTTAGCGCAGCTCTGGACGGTCCAGGTGATTAGTGCAAACTGGTTCCGGAACAGATCGGCGTCAGACCCCAGGGCCCGCTGTCTCAGAGCACTGAGGTGCTCCAGCAGAGTGCTGATACTGTAATCACCGGAGCCGAAGATGATGTGACGGAAAGGGACGTCCTTCGGGGAGACGTATGGAGACAAAAGGTTGTGCTCCACCTGCAGTCAGAAACACACACACACGCGACAGTTAAAACGTTAGAACATCGCATGTACTGTATAACACGTAACCGGAGCGCCCCCTGTTGGACAGTAGGCTTCCTCTGGAGGTGGTGTGTGATTTGCTGGGTGTTTTTTACCCTCATGATGCGGTCGTTGATTTTGCGGCACGTCTCCGCCACCTCCAGGTCGCTGTTGATAATCTCTTGGTTCAGAACTGAAACAGAGCTGGAGTACGAGCTCACCGCCGAGGACAGCCACGTGTCCTTCAGTACCGAGGACGCGTTAGCATTAAACGCTTCAATCTGGAAAACAAACAGCGGCGGGGGCCCCTGATGAGAATCAGCTGACCATCAAAACATCTCAGAAATATGAAGTGATGGTAGTGAAGTACTTTTTTGATCTCGTCGCTGATCTTCTTCATGTTCATCCTGATGACGCGCTTGTACTCGTCCACGTCCAGACTGAGGATGTGATTGTGGACGAGCCGCAGCGTCATCTGTCCCGCCATCTGAGCCGCAGACATGCAAACGTCCAGGAGCTTCATACCAGTGGCCATGTTCAGATTTTCTCTGGTGTCCAGAACAGTTCCAAAATTCTTGTAGGACTTCTAGAGCAGGTAGAACATTAAAAACAGATCAACCAACGAACCGGAAATTATCTAAAAAAAATAATCTGATAAAAACAAACAACTAAAAGATTCTCAGACGAGTGGTTCAGTCATCGGATCACCGGTTTCTGGCTGTAAAGTTCTTTACGTGTCCTTCATTTAAAATAGTAAAGTGTGTAAAACGTTTGCCAACTCGTCCATTTTAATTCAGTTTTTTGTTTACTTTAGATTAGATTAGATTAGACAGATGTGTCAGAAACACTTGGTTCTGTTAGTGCAGATGTGAGGGAGAGTAATGATGTGATGATCAGATGTGATCTCGATCAGTAAAGTTATTATTATTAGATAAATGAGTAAATGAGACGACTCACGCCGTCAGAGACGAAGCGGAAGGAGACAGAAGGAATTCCAGAGAAGGCCAGGAAGGGATACGCTCCGTCCTCCATCTTCATGGGCTCCAGACTGAGAACGGAACAATCCAGAACAAAGATTTCAGAACAGAGACGTTAAGTCACAGGTTTTTACGGAAGATTTAAAGGGTCGAGTTGATTATCTGGAATAATAAATAAAGAAATATTTAACTGCTCACTTCAGTTTAATAAGTGGCCTTTGTGTAGTTTCTGAATAATATTACAGATTTAACGAAAATCAATCAGCTAAAAACAGATCATGTGTTTCACCTAATTTATTTACTGAAAAATTAATTCATACAACTGCTAAAAGTTTTATCTGACACACACACACACACACACACACACACACAACACACACACAACACACACACCCTAAACTGTTTACAGAATCTTTTTTAATTCCACTGTAAAATGTTAACATTTCCAAGATTAGTTTGCTGTCCAGATTGTGTGTGTGTCTCGCGCTGTATTACGTGATATTATTTTATAATCTGTTTATATGTGACTCTGCACTCACACTGCTTTGGTCCACTGGGAGGTTGTGAAGTCCTGAGTGATGGAGTGGCTCGCGTTCCGTGGACTCTTCACCTTTATACAGGACAGAAGCCGTTAGACACACACACACACACACACACACGCGCCAGACTGCTCATTAAGGCCAAGACGATGAACCATATCATATCGAATCGCGATAAACGTTATGTTGACACATTTGTGTGTTGATAAACATCCACGACTGGAGCAGAAGCTGAGATCAGAATGCGAGTCGTATCGCTGCACTAAAATAAACAAAATGGCCACCACACTCGACTCATGTCACATGACCTCTGAAACATGCCGTTTAGATGCTGTTTTCAAAATAAAAGTCCTGATTCATGACACCCAATGGACAGTTTAGCACAGGTGTTATTATTGTGTTGTGTTTATTTCAGTAAGATGTCCTAATTCTTCAGGCTCAAATGTTTAATCTGTTTTTTTGTTGATAAAAAATATTTTTAAACGAAGTTTTTGTCTGTTGTTTCAGTTATTGTTGGGATTCAGTGGCAGCATTAATAATTTATATACCGAAAAATCCATCGTTATTAATTAATAAAGAAATAAATTAATAATCCGGATTATGAGTTTATCAGTCTTACTGTTAACACCACAAAGAATAAAGTCAAACCTCATCCATTGTGTTCTTCAGGAGTTTGTATAACAGCGGACTGGCGGAGGCTTTAAACTGATTTAGACCTGCACACACACACACACACACACACACACACACACACACACACACACACACACACACACACATATATATATAAACAAGGTCAGATTTCACATACTCTCTCTCTCTTTCCTTCTCTTTCTCACACACACACTTCCTGCCTGACAATCGGCGAAATTTAATCTTGAAATAACCATCAGTTTTCAAAACCTGTCAAACAGGAAGTTGCTCATCCGGTAAAAATTGTGTGTGTGTGTGTTGAATTTCTTGTCAGAGAGAAAAGTTTAAATAATTAATAAATTAACACTTTTGTTACTTGCCTACTGAGAGACTTTCTTTTTTTTCTTTCTTTCTATTGATCACATGATTAAAGTACTTATACTTAATAATTTAACTGACGCACATTAACTAGCAAATTCTCAAGCTAAATAAAGTGTGTGTGTGTGTGTGTATTAGGAGGTATCAAACAATTTGTAGACATGCCATCAGGTGGCAGCGCAATTCTGCACTTGTGGCTGTGCTTCCTGTGACTGTGTGCAGCCTGCAGCCCTGTGCTGCCACCTGCTGGCATGTCTTGAAACCTTTTGACCCCCTCCTAGAAGAGTTTGTGTGTGTTGAAGTGATGGAATGTACCTGACACGGTGGCGTCCAGGCTGATATAGGTGTAGGCCTTGAGGTTTAATGAGGAGAGATAACCCTGAGAGAGACAGACAGAGAGAGAGAGCGACAGACAGAGAGAGCAACAGACAGAGGCAGAGGATTTGATTGCAGGGTTTTGCTCTGTAACACACCGACTGATTATTTATTAATTTAATTAATAATGTTCTGTTCTCACCTCCAGCCACTCTGTAGCACCGACGCTGCCGAAATCTCCGGCACTCCAGCTGGCAAACACGATGCTCCTCCTCGGCCTAAAGCCGTCTACAGAAATATACATTTCCCTTTGGTCCCGCCCACGTCATTAAATCACGTCATTCACAAGCCGTATTTACCCTCTTAAGCCACACCCACTCTATAGCCCCCCCACTTTATCCCTTTTTCATTTTAAACACTAACTCTCTCCTGACCTTTCATCATGTCGGTGATGACCCTGGCGAGCTCCACCAGCAGCGACGTGCCGACGGTGGACTTGGCGAACCCGGGACCGAAGGCGTCTCTCTGAGCGCCGAGCACCACGTAGCGATCTGTTTAAAACACACACTGATTTTACGCTGAACATCGACACCCTTATGAGCACCGTGTGAACATGTGCTTCATCCCCTCACCTGGATCTACGAAACCCTTAACGACTCCGAAGACATTATAAATCTTGGTTTCCACAAGGTTGTTTTTGACCGTGACTGTGATGTTCGTTTCTCCTCCCAGTGTGTATTTGACATGCGGCAGCATTCCGCTGAAATCCGCAGGCGCATCCTTTCCTCCCAACTTCCTGAAATTCGGAAAATAGTCAGAATCAAACATCGAGCTAACGTTACACTTCCAAAAACGCATTCATGGGGTAATGGGCGGGATTTAAGGGAAGGGTGTTGGAGGCGGAGACTAATGCTGATGAGGATGAAGTGCACTAGGATCAGCGTTGTACACTATGTAGTGAATAACAGGTTTTATTGCGAGTTACAGTTTATAAACGCGCAGAAATGCGTCTTGGCGTGACAAAAAACTTACAGATGGATTTTGCGTGCTGTTTCTGCGGTAATGGTCTGAGCCAGAATCTTAGGCAGCCCTGAGGACTCCGAGGGCGGGAACTGGGTGTGGTTGAAGGAGGGAAACCCTGGAGTGTACGGATCTCCTGTTCCTAAGTGAACCTGGAATTAAAGGCGAGAGGAGATGAAAGAAATAAAAGAATGAAAAGAGCGAGACGTAATGAGATACAGAGAGATCACCTGACCGCTCACCTGGCCATACAGCGCCGTGTTCAGTTCTCTCTCATCTTTCGTTTCCCGATAAATCAGAACCGCAGCTAAACCGAACCGGGCCGCGTTGTCCACCTGCATGACATGATACAGAGCCGGTCAGGACATACTGGAGAACCTGAACCTCCACAGATGTGTTAATGAGATCACAGGTACCTTCTCGGCCATGCTGAGTTCTCCGGCTCTCATCAGAGCGATGTTCTCTGCCAGGTCCACCCCATCATTCTTAACAGTCTCCAGATCTTCTCTTCGACCATAGTTAGCGTACACCACCTTCCCCTGCGAGAACATTGAAGGTCTCAACAGGTGAGTTATAAAAGAACCTCGCAAATAAAACCATTCAAATCAACGTTTTAGTACAAGTCTGAT
Source organism: Bagarius yarrelli (assembly GCA_005784505.1). Lineage (NCBI taxonomy): Eukaryota > Metazoa > Chordata > Actinopteri > Siluriformes > Sisoridae > Bagarius > Bagarius yarrelli. Next base: position 22,009 of record VCAZ01000462.1, read on the forward strand.
AAAACGTAAAAGTTTTGGCACCCACCTGTTTGGTTCCTGTTGCGCTGTAGGATAAATACCCCTTTGGGCTTTCGATCTTCTGGGACTCCATCAGCACTTCGTTCTCGCTGTTCGTAAAGGAGACGTCACATGAGCGAAAAAGTCACTCGACTCCGAACAGAAGCGCAGAAATCGACACTCACCTGGACGACGTCTGCAGCTTCACATAGTGTACGTCCAACCACTGGTCCATCTCCAAAGTCCGGAACTTCTCCAACACCTTCTGAGCCAGACTGTGATCTCCATCACTGCCAGCACCATGTTCCTCGGAGGAGAACTCTCTGCAGGAAGAGAAGCAGTAACACAGACTGATGTTACAGCTGTGCAAATCAACCTGGCATTCAGACACAAGATCATACCATACACATGCTTACACGTGTGTGTGTTTTCCAGAATCGGGTTCATCTCTGGAGCACCATTTTCTCTTTGTTTTTTTAATTTCTGCACTAACTTACACTGTAAAAACACTCTGATTCCAACGAGCCGTAACGCTGAGGTCTCCTGATGATAGTCCACACAAGGCAAAGTGCAAACTTTGTTCCGCAAAAATAGTATTAGAATCTCGCCTGGGGCCACCAGAGCCTGATTACAGGTATCGTCGAGTACCAGGGAAAAAGTATCGGTACTCGCTGTCTTAAAAATACTATCAGTGCATCAGTTCTTATTGAGAAACTCGAATACGCTCTTGTGTTCTACAGTGAGCAGAGTCTGTGCTTGATCTTACAGAGGTGTGTACAGAAGGAATGAATGAACACACACACCGTAAGGACTTTTCCAGCTCTGCAGTGGTGAGTTTCTCTCTTAGCGCCGCTGTGATGCTGCTCCAGTCAGTGAAACGGCGCGTGGGTTCGTTATCGCTCAGTCGTTCAGTCTCCGGCTCTTCATCGCGGTCTTCAGGGCGCTCAGTAACGTAGGGCGAAGCCACTGGTGACATCATCGTAGTGGTGGCGCTGATGCTGGGCTTATGATGCGTCACATAACCGACAAGGTACCCTGAATAAATCCAAAACACAAACAGTGTCAAAATCACAGAAACATCCAAACACTCAGGATGTGTAAACGTCACTGAAACTCACCAGTGATGAAGACGGTGATACCGAGGACGAGGATCTTCACCACGCCGCTCCACTCCCTGTTCGAGTTCTTCAGTCTCTGAGTGAATGTTCCGTTCTCTTCGTCTTCAGTCGGAGACTTCAACTCCACCGACACCTCCTGAACATCCACATCCTGATCCTGGACCAGGTCTCTGTACACACCGCTTCCCTTACGGAACTAAATTCACACCCAAATTTAGATGGAATCCTATCACACACACACACACACACACACACACACACACACACACACTCTTCATCAAAACAGTTTCCTGTCAGAGAAACCACACTTACCATGTTGGAGAACTTCACGTTGGCTTGATTGATGCATCCCGCCATCATGGAGCTAAAAACGAGAAGATAAAAAGTTAAAAAAATAAAACAATTAAATAAAAAAATAAAGACATAAAAAACAAAAACAAACACACAATAATGATTAACTGAACAGACGCGACAAAACAAATACAAACAAATAATCATCATAACGATAACAATGCAGTGTGTGTGTGTGTGTGTGTGTGTGTGTGTGTGTGTGTGTGTGTGTGCAACGATAACTAAATTCAATACATGCTTTTGTTCCATTGGAAGGAGTAAAAAACTGAAATCAGAAACAGGTTTTAAAAACGAGAAACAGGACGAGTGCAGACGTGTTTACACACACAGACACACACACACACACACACACACACACAGACACACCACACGGGACGAGAGAGAAGAAGCGTTTAACCGCCACTTCCTCACCCGCCACCGCGTCTCTCTGTTAAACTGTCCTCACTTACACAAGACCTGCAGTCAGCATCAGTGTCCAGAAATATCACACACACACACACACACACACACACACACACACACACACACACACACAGATCAGCTTTCATATTTGCTGACATCAAACAGAGACAGAGAGACGCCGATACGAGAACTTCAGGGTCACCAGATCAGTGTGTACACAACAGGAATAACCATCATCATCTTCATCTTCATCCTGATTCTCCTCATAAATCATCGTCATCATCAACCTCACCATCATCCTCATTATCATCATCATCATGACCACAATCCCCACCCTCCTCACAATCATCATCTCCATCCTCCTCCTCACCACTTCCTTCACCCTCCTCCTCCTCCTCCTCCTCACCTTCATCCTCACCACGCGGAGATGTTTAATTTGCATTATTAATAGAATAAACAGAATAAAGCAGTTTAAATTCCCTGTAATTTAATTGTTCTCTTTGCTCCAGAGTGAAACGCTGAACTGAACCGAACGCTACACACACCAGAGCCGGAAATGACGTCATCACAGGGAAAAAACCGAATCAAACTATAATCAAATTTAATCGATCAGAAAAAGACGAAAGATTTAGTAAAGAAGAATAAACACATTTTCTGTCCTAAAGCATTAAAAATGTATTCCAATAAAACTCCGCAGCAGAAAGAGTGAATTTTTATAACTATAATGAATTAAACATGTTGTTTATTTTAAACACTATAAATATATAAAAGTTCTGCTTATATTCACTGCATTAAAAGTGAGGATCTTTTTATACATTTACATTAAATCACACAAACACTGATGAATTCTTCGCATCTGCTCATAACGAGAGTCGGGATAAAGATAAAAAATACAAATAAAAATAATAAAACTAATTAATTTCTGTTCGGTTTTATTTCTCGGGTTATTTAATGATTAACTTTAATAATATTTGACAGTTTTTTTGTCCTCGTGGTCCACCGACACTTCCGGTGTGATGAATAAACCTCATTACATTAAACAAAAATGTAAAAAAAAAGCGAGCAACTTTAATAAGGTAAAATTTATACATAATCAAAGAAAGTGATTTTATGAATAAATAAAATGGTTTAATTCTAAACTCAGTGCGAGGCTAACAGCTAATTTGAATGCTGGGCAGGTTTATCATGAAATAAATCACCAGGTACAAGAACAGCTGAACAACTAAGTCTGAATTATGCAGTATAAAATACAGGAATATAATTTTATTATTTTTATTATATTATTAAATCATAAAGTCTCACCTTTTATTCTAAAATAAAACAGAAGCAAGAAGGAGATACAACCCGAACATGCGGTGAAGAAGATTCGACTTAACGAGTCATTTAGGAACGAATCGACTCTTTTTTTATTCTTGTGTCTGTTTGATTTCATGTATATCCTTTTTCTCATTTTATTTTCTTCACTCCTTTTTTATATTCTCGTTTATTCCTATTCCAAAAAAGCACTTTAATTTCCTATCTATTTCATTATTTAACTTTTTTCCTTCTTTCTCTTGATTCGTGTAGCAGTATTTTTACTTTCGAATAGTTTTTACTTTCGAATAGTTTTGTTATAACACTGTAATAAGTCTGTAAAAGAACTTTTAACGATTAATGATTAACTGATGGGGAGGGGGGGAGTCTTCGAAAGAGTCGACTCTTATTAATGGGCTGAATGATTCAGTTTGCTGGACGAGCTGCGCATGCGTGCAACAAACATCTTTTCAATCAAACGGCTAAAAGCTAATAATATAACCAGTTTCAGTATTAGAAGTATATCAGTAGTATATTTCAGTATCAAAGCATTTTTTTTAATTAAAGCTGAAGAAACGCATGAATATTTACAGAATTACTTACTGTTGAACCAGTGACCAGCCTACAGACGGGAGCCACACACACAATTCCAATCTGCACGTACCCGGAAGTTCGCCTCAAAGTTAGAATGTAAAATAAGAGTCATGACTTTGTTTAATAAATAAATAAAATTTGCATATATATATATATATGATATATATATATATATATATATATATATATATATATATATATATATATATATATATATATATATATATATATATATAATGTTTTATAATAAACAAGCGACTGCTTTTAAAGCCCGTTTTATTTAAAAAAAAAAAAAAAAAAAGAATGATCTCAATAAAGTCTAAAGTTGTTTAAGCCACTATATTTTTTAAAATAATTTTAAACTTATTTAAAAACGTCGTTCAATTTATTTGATGTTTTTAGGTTTTAGTGATGTTTTCATTAAAAACCGGGTAAAAGTTGAGTTTTAGTCTGTTAATTTGTTTTAAATTGAACGTTTGCATTAAAAATAAAATGAAGAAAGTCTACCGAGCGCGTGCTGCAGTCTGACCACGCCCACTCTGGTAATTGTTACACGCATTAGTTCGGTGCACCTGCAGTGAGCGCGCGTGCGCAAACGCCATGTGTCGGTTTAACAGCAAATTCCAGAAATAAATACAGAAAAACACACAGTTTAGTAAAAATATTTAATATTCATACATTAAATGTGTCAATATTTATTATTATTATATTTAGATTTCTCTTCTTTTAGTAATCAAAGTAAAAAAAAAATATTCCTTTTTTAAAAACAGAATCAAAGGTGTGTGTGTGTGTGTGTGTGTGTGTGTGTGTGTGTGTGTGTGTGTGTGTCGTTTGTACAGTTGGTCGATGTTTGTTTTGTTATAAACACAGATGAAGAAAAGCTTTTCCAACGAAACACATTCATAAACTCAGAAATATTGACGTGATTGACTTCTGTGAGTTTGGATCTGAACAGCATGCGACTGTGACACTGTGAGACTTGAAGAACATCTTCAAGAGAAAGACTTCATTCATTAATGGTGTTCAAATGGAGCTGGTCTTCAGGTCATCATCACTGAGTTGCCCAACGCTTCAGCTTTCTTCCTGAAAATAAAGGAGAAGAAGAAGAAGAGTTTGAGATGAAGCTGTGTGTGCAGGAACTTTCCGAAAACTTTCTCACGGTGTTTGGAGCTCTTTCTCACCGCAGGCATGTGATCCTGTTCTGAGTCCATCTCATCTTTGGATCGGCGCAGACAAATTTCCCACTTCGAGTCTCGAATCTGCAGCACACACAAAGCGTGTGGAATTAATGACATCATCACAAGAATAACTACGGTAACCTACGATTGGTAACTTTGATAGCTACCTCCATAGAATCGCAGCAGAAACTACAGGTAACCACGGCAACCACAACTACCATTCCTTTAATTAGTACTTCATGGGAACTGTAGAAACTGTAGCATCACCGTGGTTTTAGTGTGTGTGTTTGTATCCATGGCAACTATAACACCACTACACCTTCAATGCAGCTTGTCATGGTTACCATGGTGACCCTGAGAATGTGTGTATTCTGGTAACTACAGCTTTACTACAGTATTTACAGTCCCGATGGTAAATAGAACATTGACTAATGTGTTTTTGGTAACCATGGTAACTACAGAACTACCACTAACCTACTCGAGGTACGAGCAGGACTGGTCACCATGGTAACCGTAGTACCTCCACATATTATAGACCGTTACTGTTATTGACTTTTTA
>VCAZ01000462.1:37500-40000 GCA_005784505.1 Bagarius yarrelli
AACCATCATCATCACCATAACCATCATCATCAACCCATAATAACTATCATCATCACCATTATCCCCATCACCTATCATCATATCATCATTACCATCATCATCATAATCATTACCATAACCATCATCATCACCATAACCATCATCATCACCAACTAGCATCACATCATCATCATCACTATCATCTTCATCACTATCATCATCATCCTCAACAACATAATCATTACCATAACCATCATCATCACCATAACCATCATCATCACCCATCCACCATAACTATCATCATCACCCATTATCCCCATCACTATCATCATCATCCTCAACAACATTATCATTACCATCACCATCATCATCACCATCACCATCATCATCACCATCATCATAATCATCATCATCACCATTATCACCATCATCATCATCACTATCATCATCATCATCAACATCATCATTACCATAACCATCATCATCACCATTATCACCATCACCATCATCATCACCATCATCATCATTACCATCATCATCATCATCACCATAACCATCAACCATAACCATCAACCATCATCATCACCATAACCATCATCATCACCATTATCATCACCATCATCATCATCATCATCATCATCATGAAATGATTATCAGACAGTGACTTAAAACAGCCTGTACCTGTGTGTGTGTGTCTGAATGTGTGAATAACAGTGTGATTGTTCTTTAAGGGCTGTGACCTGATCTCCTCCTCAGGTGCTCACACTGGCGTCTGCTGCTTCTCGTACCTGAGGGTTTGAAGGCGATCTTGTTCTTCTTGCCTTTGATGTTGTGGCGTAGGAACTGATCCTTCAGCAGGTCTCCAACCGTCGCTCTCTTACTGGGATCAGGCTCAAAGCAGCGCAGGATGAAGGACTTGGCCTCGGAGGAGAGAGATTCCGGAACCTCAGGGTGGATTTTAAACATCCCAACCTACAGGAAATACAGACTGCCGTTACCATAAGCACTGACATACAACATGATTTAACATCTTTAATAAATATTAAAATTAATTTATGCATAAACGTGTGTTTGGAATTTTAAATAGATATATGTACATGAGTATTATGGGATGTTTGATGTTTGTTTAGTGATCATCTGATGTGAAAGTCACAGATTGACCTTAAACATGGCGGCCTGCGGTTCGCCCAGCTCGTGGAACGGAGGTTTTCCGGTGGCCATCTCTATGATAGTGCAGCCGAGAGACCAGATATCAGCTGGAGCACCGTAACCTCGGGGTCCTTTATCAATAATCTCAGGAGCCATATACTGCAGAGTCCCTAAACACACAACACACACACACACACACACATTATCCTAATCCTGGAAATACTTCAACCTGCAGCGAATCTGATGCGAGAAGGAGCAGAGAAATTAAGACAAAAAGAGAATCTGAGACAGAAAGAAATAGAGGAAGTCAGACAGAAATGAAGAGAGGAGGTGAGACAGAAAGAGAGAGAGATTTCGTGGCAGATAGAAGGAGAGGGTGTGAAACAAGAGGGAGGAAAGAAAGTAGGGGAAAAAAGAGGAAAAATATTAAAGCAGAAGGAAATTGGGGAAGTGAGGCAGGAAGAGAAAATGAGAGCAGAAGGAGAAGAGGAAGCGAGACAGGAAGAAAGAAAGGAAGTGAGACCGGAAAAGGGACTAAAAGACAGGAAGGAAGACAGAAAGACACACAGGAATGAATACAAAGAGTAATGTAGCTACACGCCATCACTCAGTAATTAAACAAAACAAACTCACAGTCTGAGTGAACACTTCTGCAGCTCTATGCACACACACACACACACACACACACCATAAATCAGATACTGACTTACCAGTGAAGGTCTCAGTGCAGGGGTTAACTCCAGCCAAACGTTTGGACGTTCCAAAGTCAGAGATCTTCAGCACGCCGCTGTAGGTGTTCACCAAGACGTTATCTCCCTGTGGAGGAGGTTCAGTGTTTCAGTAAACTACTCTAAATAACATCTCAGACGCTTTCAAAAGGTTTCACAGTGTGATCTGAAGGTTCTACAGGTTCTCGTAGAGAATGAATTTAAGGTAAACTGGAAGTCTGCCCTGTTTACCTTAATGTCTCGATGGACGATCTGGTTTTCGTGCAGGTATCTTAGACCTTCCAGGATCTGACGCGTGTAGAAGATAATGGTGGCTTCTTTTAGAGGACCCCACTTAGACCGGAGCAGTGCCGATAAACTACCTGTGTGTGGAAAAAACAGGTTATTTTGGAATTCTTAAAGTGTTCTCTGGGTTATAATCTTCCAAACCAACGTTCTGCTGGAAACCCTATCTAAAAGAAACACCTTGTTGTCTTTAAAAGAGTCAAATCTATGGTATGGATCTGTAGATCTAGGTTCCAGATCCTGTGGGTTCATGTCTTATCCAGCTAATAAACTTTAAGCTAATGTTAATAAACAGATGTTGAGCTCTGAGTTGCTGGTCTGTACCTCCAGGAACTTGTTCCATGAAGATCTTGATGTAT
>VCAZ01000046.1:0-185000 GCA_005784505.1 Bagarius yarrelli
GACTGACAGGAGCCTCGGAAATGGGTGTGGATTGAGTAAAGTTCTGCAATTGGAAATCCACTCAAGACTGAATTGCCTTCTCCACTCCAATCAGCTTGGTGAATTTAATGAATGTCTTTTCCTCCCCCCAATCCTTCACACTTCCCATCTGCAGAAAGAGCCTGTGCAGGAGGCTGACAGCAGTACAATCAGTTTGCCATCCCCACTGGTTCTATTTTAACTTTGTATGGAAATGGCAATGGTTGTTAACACCCCTTAGAGAGTAAACTAAGGAGAAATATTTGAAATTGGCAGAGTCTAAATAGGGTCAGGTGACAGTTTTCCAGACAAATCAATCGAAAAATTATAAGTAATTAAATGAATAAAGTGAAAATATATCCCTTTTTTACATCACCCTTATTTTTTCAGATTAGCTAAATTATAACTAAATGCTTCAACTGATTTATCTGTAGCTACAAGTGTCTCTAGCCCTTTTCTCTTTGAACAGTACAACTTATGGGTTTCTCTACTGAGACCAGTGATACGGGATGATAGCGATAAGAGATTTGTGCTGGAGCCTGCAACATATTCCAGGAGCAAGTATTAAGAGGCATACGGGGGAAAATGCTCTGTTTTAACAAATACATGCCAGCCTGTGCACACATAAACACATGCAAATGCACTAAACTCACAATAGCTAAACTTGTGCTTGGTGGTAGGAACAGGAGGTGCTGACTGAAGTATTTGGTTTAAATGAATTGGTGCTATGAAAAAACAGATGCAGCAATTAGGAGTCCCATTGCCGTACACCGGAGACATGACAAGAGTGCATGACAGTGGCTTTCACCCTCACACCCCCTTGTCTTCAACATGAGTCCTCTAACAATTCCTGTCAGGAACACTCTTTGAGAAGTGCTTGCACCAGACAATGGCTCTTCACCCTTATTTTGTGCTCTAAGTAGTGCTGCAGAATGCTGGAAATAGCTGAAAACAGGCCGTAATGTGAGAAAGACGGGCAGCCATTGTGGGAAGTGTGAAAACCAAAGGACCCCTTCAGAGCCTTGCCTGAAAGTGCTATGAAGACCTTTAGTCCTTTGCTCTCCCTGAATCCCCAATTAGACAAACATTAACTCAATTAAGCCTTTATAGGACACAGGTTCTATATAATTACCTTAATGGGTTGACGCTTTCTTTAGCGGCAATTTCTTAAACAAACTTGAGCCTTTGTGCTACAGGCTAAGAAAATTTTCAGCAGGGAGTATTTGCTTTTGTCAGGTTTTCTAAGGAGACAGCCGAATTGTTCTATTTAACAACAAACACCTTCAGAGAGGAGCCCCAAGCAGGCCCAGTTCCCACCACATCTGACTCAAATGCTGATTATCCAACGCAGACAAAAAAATCTGACCAGCCGGGAGAGCAAGGACACATAGAGTGAGGGGCAGTGCACAAAGCACCCGGTGAGCCCGGCCCAGTCGAGAAAGAAGCCCCTCTGCTTGAATTAGCTCTCTATTTAAACGTCCAATAGAGCCAGATCTGTCCCCTGTCTTAGAAACAAAAGGAGATGAATGAGAAAAACAAGAACTTGCTTCGTAAAACAAGGCGAATGCACACCAGTTGCTCATAAAGAAGGCACTGTTAATTAAACCTGAACTCCAGTACATTTACTCGTTCCTATTTTCACTCCGTAAAGCAAACTTTTTTTCTTCGCTCGACATCGTTAGGTTGCACTGATCTTTTGTTGCTAATGATAATTTTATTATGTTAATAAATAATTAGCCTCTAGATAGATAGATAGATAGATAGATATAGATAGATAGATAGATAGATAGATTAGATTTCGCTTTCATATATGTATGCTATATTTATCTAAAAAAATAATCTGCCACAATGTGAAAAATTAGATTATTTCAATTACTTGTAGAAATTATGTCTGATAGTCTGTTACTCTTAAGATATAATATTTAATTAAATCATCAGTGATGAATATAATGTTTGTACTGAGTCCTCTTGGTGTGCAGGAGAAGTTTTATTCACTGATTCCAGTTCCATGTGCTGTGGTTGAGAGTGGTTGCAGTGGCAAGCTCAAGGTCTTGAGAATAAGCTTGCATAGGCAGTGGCCTCTAGAGGGCAATAGTTTCAAAGACCTTTCTCTGATCACAAGCATCAGGTCTACCTGCCCCTAATAACACACATTTGCCCCTACTCAACATAGCAATATGTGTTAACTGGCAAATATACTGCTTGAATTAGGATCAGCATATCAGGATTATTAATGCTTTTAAAGTATTTAATACAGAACCTTCACCATCCTTTATTTTTGAAAGATTTTTTGTGTATTTTGCCGTTTTAATAGGACAGAGAGAGATAAAACAGGGAAGAGAGGGGCAGTGGGACCAGAGGGCCCCATCTAGAATCGAACCCGGGCCATAGAGCGCAATTGAGCATTGGGTGCCTGCGCCTTAACCCACTACAACACGGCACCGGCCAAATCCTTTATTTTCACACCGAACCACATTAGGTAGTACCTGCTGGGCTTCTTGTGTCTGTTTGTGTTTAGATTTATGTGTCACATACATTTATAATAAAACGTCGATTGTTGACTGTATACGGGTTCCTTACACTCATCAACCTTAAAAACACATGTCAACTGGGTTGATTCATGGGAAAGTCTAAGGGTGTAAGAATTGTGACCTATTTTTGTTAAAAAATGTATATACTGTCTGTCTTAATTATTAGCATGACATTACGTATTAAATGTTTACTTTTTCAACAGCAATACTTTAACTTAAAAATGATCCTTTTTTTGATTTTAATCGTGTCTGCCAATAATCTGCAGCTGACAAAGGTCAAATCCCATTTAAAAAATCCCCACTGTAAAAGTCCAATGCCAGGCAGAGTGTCAGTGTTTATACGTATATTTAAATACAAGCACAGAAAACATTTTCACTCAAAATATATTAATCTCTTTTTTGTATATCCACACAGTTTCCAGAATTTAAAATTCGGATGTACAGTATGTTATAAACATACTTTTATGATCAGCTGTTATTAACCGACATTGGTCTAGACAGTGTGTGTGTGTGTGTGTGTGTGTGTGTGATGAAACAGCTTTAGATGTGAATTTCTTTTTGTTCTTAAATAAAGAGACTATTGTTCTTGGAGTGAATGCATGGATTTTCTTTACCATCACGAACTCCTTCTTTGTCCTAATAGGTTTTAATGTGTCTTCTTAGAGGACTATCACTATAATTTGTTTAAAGTCACGTAGTAATTAATTTAAACGTAGATTACATTAATGACTTGAATGGTCGTGACATAGTAGTGGTGGTTGCAGCGGGTACGAGAATTGACAGTTCAATTGGATATTATGTGCCTAATGACTTACAAGAAATATTTCAGCCCTTTGTTGAAGTCTTTCTAAAAAGGTTAACCAACAGTCAGTTGCCTAATAACCAAACTTACTCAATTCTACTGTAAATAAAATTTGAAGGGTATAATAAATTCTTCATAATTACCTGCTGCTTTATTCTCTTCACTTTATTCTCTTCACTAATCTGGGTAAATTCATAACTGGATTTGATTTACGCTCTTTCACTCTAATTAGTAAAATGAAAATTAAAAATGAAACGTCGTTATTAGTTCTCGGTTCGTTCAATGAACACTTAATGCCCAGATGATTCTGTCCTGAGAATAATTAGGCTGTTAACTAGCTTCATGTAATGGATTTTTTTTGGCTACATTTGTCACACCGCTCCTGCGACTATGCTGGGTCTCTTACCCCACCGGAGTTCTTCAGCTGCACCAACACAAACCCATGATACACCTAGCCTTGGTGTTGGTGTTTCTTTATCAGCAGAATTAACACAAATGCCCATAAATTCTGTAATCCTAATTTATAGAACAAGAAAGAACAAGTCTTTTTTCTGCACATCTTTGGCACAGAGTGATAAACGATACCTACAAAATTTATAGCATGACTTTTTTAAGAATAATAATTGGAAACATATTTTCCCTCATGCTAAAGTAGTGACTGAAAAAAGATTACACAGTGAAACTAATGTCCTATTATACATCTATGTTTAGCTGCAAATGATAATACAAATGGGATCCAGTTCTTTCAATTACACAGTTTGCGTTTAATTTAATATAGCTGCATTTTATGATACGAAAATTACATTCAAAAGGAATCTTTTTTTCAGATTAGGTGTATCAATCTTTTATATTTCTTTTATGCATTTACATTTGCATCATCTATCAGACGCCCTTATCCAAAGCGATGTACTAAGCGACGTGTTAAGTCTCATCATTAAACAGATCAATACTTGTTCTTTGCTTTTGTCTTTATTTGACCTGTCTATCCTGGCCAAACTTAATAAAAAATTTAAAAAACAAAAACCTTTTTATGCTGAAGGTAGTGCCACCAAAACCAAACATGTTCCACCAAAACATGATGATTGATGTTGCCTCATTCTGTCAATGACCGAGTTAGTCAGCGACATAAATAAAGCTTGAAAACAGCTCCAGTCCACATTTCGATTCAAGCAAATAAACACATTAACACAATCTGTCAAAGTCCTCAAATAGTCATGATGGTCGATTGCCAGAAAGAGTGGGGTTTTTGCGGCATATCAGCCTTGCTTCTTTATGAAGTGTTCAAAACATGGCACCTCTCTATCTCCATTCGCACCCTCTCCTCCTCATCACCTGAACTGTCTGAGGCCTGTCAATCTGGAGCCGTGGGAGGATATGAAAGACGCTTTTGAGTTGTGGCGGCGTTGATGGGGAAAGGTTGGAGAAAAGCACACCAGTGGTGCCAGCAAGAGAAATAGTGTGGATTCCTCAAGCCCCCCCAACCCAGCACCCACCCAACACTTCCTGATCAGCACCCAGGGCACTTCAAGACTCTTTTTTAAAAAAGAGCAGATTGGCTCCCTCTGCCCCCCTCTTGAATGAAATCCCAACCCTGAGCAGATGTCAGACAGGAAAGCCAGAGACAGGACACAGGCCCGGTCGCGAGGTGTGAGGCTTTGTCACAGGTCCACTGCTAACGGACCAGACACAGTAGGAAATTTTAGCACATCCCTTGGATGTCTGTAGTTCCCTCAGAAATAGATGAAGGAGTAGCAGAGACAGAAGGAGTGTGCGTGTGTGTATATATATTTGCGTTTTGTGAGTACCCCACCAGCTGCCCCTTTGTTTACAGATACTTTGTACTTCCTGGCTCAAGAGAGTTGTTCACAACCCTTACATTAATACTATGGTCACTTTTTTATATTTACCTTTTTGAATCAGAAAGTCTTCAGAAGGTTAATAAAACAATCAGATTTCAAACGCTTTTTTTAGGGTCAGATAGGCTTGAAAATGGTAAATGGTTATAGGCTTGTGAATAAACAAACCTCGATGAGTAGCCCCCCCTGAGCAGCTGGCTTTCGCTACTTTAAACATTCCAGCCCTGCCAAAACTCACGCCAGCTCACATATCCTTAAGAAAATAAAGCTTCAAAGTATTTATCAAAATAGTCACAGTGTTAATCACAACTGAATCTTCTTATTTGAGCATGTGTTACTATTCTGACCTCTTGAGAGCTGATGGTGGTGGTGGGGGGTCTTAAAGACACAGTCTTTTATTTTAACAGAGCATCCAATAACTACCTCATTTCATCAGCTAGTTATAGAAGTGTTATTCCTTAGAGAGCCGGAGATATACTGCCATGAAGCAGGCATTCAAGGCTTAAAGAACGATTTCCCAACGGAATAGACAATTGATTAAAAAGTTGCTTAACCTGTCAGTGAGAGTCTATTTGCCTCCACCTGGAGATTAAATGCTTGTCACAGCATAGTTGCCTAACTTTATCTTGCATATTTTGTATAAATAAATGGAGAAACAAAAAACACAATTTCTGTTTATCTGTGTGTATTTTTTATAGTGGAATAATGTTCTATCATTCATCTCTGTGTCCTCTGAGCTGACGTTCTCTTTCGGTCTCAATCACAAACGTACAGTAGTTCAGCTTAATGTTACCACTAATATGGGGTAGTTATAGTGAAATTTTAGTGGCAAAACATAATGTTTAGTAAATTTGTTGTTTTGTTTGCATTGTCCAGCTATTTTAGCATTGTCCTGGGAAGCAGGTTTTAGTGTAATAGAGTGACACTAGTGTGCAAAGAACAAACCACAACCACAAAAAAGTTTTTTGCTAACATTTTAGTGCACAAATTTACCTAAACAGCCAATGATGGCAAGTGGTGTCTTTCTTAGTTTTTTCTGACAAGGTTTTTGTTTTGACAATCAGAGAAGTAAATTTGTGTCTGAATACATGCATGGTGCCCTGCAGTGGACTGCCATCCCAGTTGTAGGGTATTCCGAACTCCCGGTCAGTGTTCCTTAGGTAGAGTTTTACACCAGCACAACTAATTATATTCAAGTGGTGACCAAATTAATTAGTAAAAAGTGATTCTATGAAAATTATACTTATAATCTTTTGAATGTTAACCACGTTGACAAGTTTGCAAGTGCACTATCGCTTGATAATCAGTACCCCTATTTGGGTAGGGTGTTGTTCGGGAGGGTGGGGTGATGGCAGTTTGCTGATCTGTTAATGTTCTTCTATTTCTCCTCCTTTTTCTATTTCTCCTTCCTTTATTAATAATAGCATTTAGCATCTATATGATTATGGATTCACATATTTTATTATTTATTTATTAAAGACATTTTTTCCACTGGTTTCTAAATGAAATTATTTTAGCAAACAAGCACAATTGTTTGCAGCTCCTTCCCCCCCCTCTCTCTCCCTCTCTATGTCTCTGTGTCTGTCTCTCTCTCTCTCTTTCTTTCTTGCTTTGTGTGTAGTAAGAGCACGACTTGTTCTCTCACTCCCTCTGCAGTATGAGCATGTTTTCGCTTTGTTTTGTTTTTTTGTTTCCTTGTCTGTCGCAACAGAAGCAGGAAGTTAAAAAAAACACCGAGCAAAACACGGAAGTGGAGCGGCTTTAGTAGCTTAGCGGGAAAGTGAAAGCAAATGAATTCCGAGCAAAAGCGCACAGGTAATGCTAAGGAAGTGTTAGCTTCCCTTTAGTGCTGGGTACGAAACCGACTGAGAGGGAGGACCTAGAATCGCTTCTGTAGATAGTTCAGTAACACTTGGTGCTCACTGGATTAAAGGTAATATTTACACACAGCCCTGCTGATGAGTGTGTGTGTGTGTGTGTGTGTGTGTGTGTGAGTAAGTGAGTGAGTGTGTGTGTTTTGGTGTGTGTGTGTGTGTGGCGTGAGTTGTGTGTGTTTAGCCTGGACTCTTCCAGAGTATTATGTACTAAGTATTGCATGAATGTCTGTGACAGATAGATATACAGAACAGATAGATAGATAGATAGACAGATAGATAGATAGATAGATTGGTTGGTTGATTGATACAGGATAAATTAAAGAATAGGGTGAGACCGCAGATCTCTTTTGTATATCTATATTGTTCAACATTAAGTGTGTTGTAAGTAGGAAATCTCCATATCGGCTCTAGATCCTTGATGAGTGTGTGCAACCACCACACGTTCCAGCTCCTCCTTTTGCCGTCTCAGTTGCTGAGTATTGTGTATCAGAGCAATATTTAAATCCTTGACATTCAGCGATCTACTAACAGTTTATGCTTTCTCCAGCCAATGTGTTTTGAATGGTTATGAGAGAGTGCAGTATGGGGCAGGGGCAGTTTGGTTGCTTTTGTTCAGCATTATGTTTAGGGAGTGAAAATGTAATGTATGACAAACACACAAATTTTCTATTAGCTTAATAACATCAACTAGAATCATTTTCCAGTTAAGGGTTTGCAGCCGTTTGCGATCTAGCACCAGAAATAAAAGGAAATGATTATCATTTATCCGTGAAAGCCAGGTGAACATTGATTTCCTTTTGAGTCAGTTTCATAAAGAATGCCCTAAGTGGAAGAGCTATGGTTGGTTAAGATGGTTTGTTTTTCAGGTACATCATCATTTTCTTTTATTCCCTTCATTTTGAAGGAACGGCAATGTGAGACTATTAACTTCTAACCTTTTTATAGCGATCGCAGTCGGTTGCCATCCTCATGTTTTTTAGGCGGTGCCATCGACAGCAATCCTATCTACACAAGACATATGAGGTTCCATAAAACCTTGTGGGTCAACCAAAATGAGTTTCCTAAGAGCAATTACATTATTTTGACACTGAACTTTCATCCTTCCCCTGTGGGGATCCGGGGTAGAATATGTCTCAGCAAGAGGGCATGAATGGGGCACGACCTGTATCGTGGCACAAGAGAAAAAGAGATCCTAGGGTTTGAGTAATGGGATATATTGTGCCTATTGCAGATCCACACAGTACTTTGGCTCCTATTTATTTAACAGGAGGTGGAGGCTCGGCCCGATCATCAGCTATTTTAAGAAATGCTTGAACATCTGGCAATGTTTAGAAGGCTTTCGCGTGAGTCTGTGGAGTAATGCATATACTTTTGTATGCTTGCTTGAGCACATCGTTTTTATATTCTTGATGTATATCCGGTGGATATCCGCAGCTCTGTGCGTCCATTAGCGCGGCAGGTAGATGAGAAGTAAGAGTGATGAATCAGAAATTACAATAAAATAGCAAATGAACAAACCCTGAAAAGAAAGATATTGGATCAGGACTTGAATTGTAATTTAGGAAATGACTTCAGCTCACTTCCCAAAAGGGACAATTGGCAGAGATTGATACTTCTAGAATCTCTACCGCCTAAAATGCCACTTTCTCCTTTTGCTAATAAAAAAAAAACATTTCTGGGATTGCAGGACCAGTGAAAGATGTTTTTAAAAAATGGACAAATTCTTGTTGAATCTTCAAAAAAAAAGAAAACAAGCAGAAAACTTATTATGTTCAAACGTGCTTGCTGGTGTTTCCACTATACATCTTTAAATCATTGCAAAGGTGTAATCCGCACCAGAGAAATGGAAGCCCCTGAAAAGATTGACTTAAATTCTCCAAAAGTTAAAGTCTTAAGATGTAAAAAAGGAACCCAATAAAGAGGATAATCTTATAAAAACATGAGCTTCTCTTTGAACTGTTTGGAGGCTTCAAATCTGGTAGAGAGCCCCCCATTCTTCAAACTGGAGAAGAATTTGGCAGCTGTAATAAAACCAAAACTATAAACTATTACGGTTCGGACAGACTTGACATGCATTAATGAAAAATCTTTATTTGAAGATATAAAGCTTCTAATTCAGTAGAAATCAAGCTTGTTGATGGTCAAAGTCAGACTTAAATTGATCACATTCTGATAAATCATAAGGGAAGTTCATCAGCAGACAAAAATTCAACCAAAAAAAAGAGCTAAAATAAGCCAAATCCTCAAAAAGAAAAAAACAAGCCAAGAGCTTAAGGAGGTAAATGTCAGCAGTTTAAAAGACATTAAAATGTCTGAAGACATAAAACCTCGAAGTAGGATTTCTTCTAAAACCAGAGCCAAAAGGCTTTCACTTGCCGTCCTACTACTTAAAACTGGAGAATCCTATTATTTAGTGCAATTGCCATGGTATAAAGTCTTTTTTCCCTGAATTGTAACATCTAGGTTATGTTTTTCATCCTCTGGCTTTCTGCCTTCTTACATACCCATCTTACACCAGATAGTAATATATCTCTGAAACATCAATATTAATACGACATGATGTCATTTATAGTAGTATTAAAATAAATACAAACCTACAGGTAATAGCAGTCCAGGTAACTTTGCACAAAACCATTCTGCTTTGCTCTGTTTATATCCCCCCAGAATCGAATGTAATACATCAGGATTTGGAAGATCTTGTGGAACAAATTCCCCTTCCATTTATGCTCATGGGAGAATTTAATGCTCACAACCCTCAGTGGGGAGGTAAACACCTGGATGCCAAGGGAAATAAATTATGATTTATTATCCTGTTGTCCTGTAGTAATTACTGATTTCTTATTTGTGGGATTAGCCACGTTTTTTCCATTATAACCTGTAGAAAGTGTAAAGATCTTTTTAGAAACAACCAACAGAAAACTTTATCAGAGTAAGAATTTGCAGAGCAGAAGCCTGACGGTATGTAAAGAGGCAGAGATGGACTCAATTTGTATCTGGTCTGACAATAATTACACAAACAACGAAAATATGGAATGCATTCCAAATAAAAGGAGGAGGGACCACAAATAAAACACTTTGATGATCATGGCACTTTGCTGACAAATCTAATATAGCTAATACCCTTGCCGAGAACCTTTGCAAGGAATTCTTCTACAGACAACCATAATCGTAATAATAATAATAATAATAATCCAGAAAGACCAAATCCGACAAGGAACAACAGAACTCCAAATCTTTTTATAAAAATAGAGATATGCAATCAGCCTTTTTTCTATAGAGCAGCTTTAAACGCTTCAAAATGCTGCCATGACACAGCAGTTGGACCTGATCGAGTACATTATCAGTTTCTGATGTATCTTCACTAAATTACCTTCTCCCTCCTCCAGGACTATTTAAACAATTTTTAAGGAACAGGAAATTTCCCACCATCTTGGCAATAAGCAACCATTGTCCCTATACCGAAACCTGGTAAGGAACATACTGACCCCAACAATTACAGGACTTTAGCTTTGACTGGCCGCGTTTTCTGTAAACTTCTCATCAAATAAGTGATTTTCAATGTGGGTTTAGAAGAGAGAGGCGCATGCTAGATCGTCTCATCCATTTTAAAGCCTGTATACGAAATAGATGCACAGTGCGTGTAGTAGCAATATTTTTTTTATCTGGAAAAGGCTTATGAAACTACCTGGAAAATGGGCATTCTAAGAGATTTATATTAAATGGTTTTCAGGGGGCAATTTAGCCATCTTCATTTCAAGTTCTTGTCAAATAGATCTTAAACCACTATGTCAGAGTTTTAAATACAGCAGCAAGGAGTTTCTCAAGGCAGCATCCCGTCAGTCACTCTATTTCTGATCAAATTAATAGTGTTGCAGATTTTATTGGAACAAACCTAATGTGCATGTCTATATGTGGATAACTTTGTGTTGGTCTGTTACATAAAATCTCAATAAAATACATTTAAGTTTGTGGTTTTAAGGTGACAAAATGTGAAAAAGTTCAAGGGGTATGAATACTTTCTTCAGGCGCTGTACTTAAAGCATTAGTTGCGCTAAAATACAATCCTAAATGTAAAGCACACATTTTTGCAACGCCTCATTTTTATTGTTATCAGTAACGCTTTTTATCCCGAGAACTTTTAAAGATTTACTTTTAAATTTGCACCCATTAAAAAATGTTTTTTATATATTTTGTAATATTGTGTATATTATATTGCTACTGTTGTATTTTTATGGTTATGTTATATATTATCGAAATGTCGTTTAATAACTGTTTTTACATTTCATCGGTTCTTGCCAAAAAAAACGAAAAAAAACATTGAAGCTGATATGGCAAAATAACTTTTTTTTAAATAAAGTCCTAGTCTAGCTATTTTATTTATGTAATTTTAATTTAATTAATAATTAATTGTTTCTAAATGTTGAACTAACATACAAGATGAATAGGCGTACAGCATGTGTTTCTTTAACATCCTACTCCGATTTAGCACTACCCTTTAGCACAACCTCCACATAGGCTTTTCACTAGAGATTGTCGAGTGTCATTTTAAAGGATTTTTTGGCATTCAGCCGAAGTGGTATTAGTAATTGTGGGCACTAATATTGGACAAGGAGGTTCTGAGTTGCAATCAGTCTTCCAGTTCATTCCAAAAGTATTTAGGGCGATTTAAAGTAGTGCACTTCGATCATTACGTAGCATGTTTGCATGGATTTAGGGGCTTTGTGCACAGGGGCATTGTCATGCTGGAACAGTGTTTGAGTCTATTCATATAGAGACATTTGGGACAAATGTGTGCTTTTTTTGACAAAGTTTAAGAAAAAAAAGCACTTGGGGTGCTGCTATATAGACGATATTAAATCCTTCTTTTTTCTTTTATATTTTACATCAATATTATTAATTGTTGGCCAGTTTAAATCCTAGTCATACATTTTTATTGTTAAATCTTTTTTGATAGGATTTTTACAGTTTAGCATCATTGTTGTCATTGGTTAGGTTCATAATATGCTGCGTGATATGGTTTTGTCACGGCAGGAGTCAAAAGGAGTCTGTTTGTGGAGAATGATGATTGGACTATTTACAGCTGCCTAACAAATATTGCCACCAAAAAAAATCATCATGCCTTAGATCTGTCTAAATTTCTACTTTAATAAGTTGTACCCATGTGTCCATAAGTATTCACACCTTTGCTACGATACTGAAAATTAAAAACCACCTGTCATATATAAAGAGTACAGAAACATTTCTGTAGTGAAATGGAAGACGTTTGGTACCACCAGCACACTTCCTAGAGTTTGCTGTTGGTACGAACGAAGAAATCAAGGGATAAGATTCTTAATCAGTGAGTTGACCAAGAGCCCCACAGTCCTTTAACAGAGCATCAGCATTTTTTTGTGGAGAGACCATTCCTCCAAAAAGAGCAACTATCTGTGCAGCACTCCATCAATCAGACCTCTACGGTAAAATGTCCAGACAGAAGCCACTTCTCAGTAAAAGGCATATAAAACCTGGCTGTGGTGTAGTACGAGGAATGTCATGTCTGGAGGAAGCCAGTCACCGCTCATCGCCAATGGCTGTGCACTAATGCACCCTATTTTCTGTTATTCATGGGGCTTAAGAGGTCCTGCAAAGAAGAATAAATGGGTGTGCCAGTCTTCAATTAAATAACTGTGTGATTGCAATTATTTCACATAACCGCCTTTGTTGTATCCACTGCAATTATTGTACCTTTTATTAGCCCAAAAGGGGAAAGGTAGTGACTGTAGCAACTGCAAAAGTTTGAAGCTCACTTTTTGAAAATCGGAGCGTTGTGGTTTTCCATCACGGGCTCAACTCATGTTATGCCTCATGAAGCAACTGTAGAGACCATGAACAAATTCATAGGCTGCTAAACAGGTAAACACCACTGACAGAATAAAATACAGATTTGCTTAAATAATATCTATCTATTTATCTGTAATTAAATATTTTCAGTGACACTTTAATTAAAGGCACAAATTTTGTCATGAAGCAACATATTGCAAGGAGTACGTGAGGAGCAAGCAAGGAGTGAGCGAAAAGCAGGGGAATGAAAATCCAGTCGGCGCTGGAGTGAAGCGCTTATAAAATGCTTTGAGCCGAAATTCTTCCAACATTTTGCTCTGCATGCGTTGTTTGTAAATGATACACTAAAGATTCATTATGATTTACTGAATAAATAAATAAATAAATAACTTTATTAAATGTATTTAAATGTGTGAAGTGTGTTAACTGCCTACTGCAATTATTTGCTTAAGGGGGAACAGGCAACAAATCATCATAATCGCAATTATGTATTTGACAATTAAACACCACCCAAAATTTTCCCTACCAAGCTTGTAGCATCATACTCGAACAGAGATTGTAATTGGTGGCTAAGTTGCTTGAGTATTGTACAAAAACGTTTTTTTAACACATTTATACATTTTCATAAAAAGTATTAAATGTAATACATTTTCGAATAAGGTTGTAACATAAAATGTTAATAAAGTTGGGATGTTGTGTAAATAAAAACAGAAAACAATGACCTGCAAATCCTTGATTGGGTACAAAAGAAGCATCTCTTAAAGGCTCAGTCATTCGCAAGAATAAGATGGTGCAGTTCACCACTTTGTGAACAACATAGTGGAGCAGATAGTCCAGCGATCGGAACATGTACCTCAATGTACAATCCATGGAATTTTGGTATTCCCTCATCTACAGTCCATAAAAACTCATTAGTAGATTTAGAAGAATCTGAATAAATCTCTGTGTAAGCAAACAAAGCCAAAAACCTACACTGAATGGCCATGAACATCAATCCCTCAGGCGATCCTTGCCCATTAAAAAGATCTCATACTGGGAAGGGATGTTACCACGTCGGCTCAGGGAAAACCATTGTCAGTTAACACAGTTTGTCGTAACACCTCCAAGTGGTGGCTCATGGTTAAGGTATTGGACTGCCAACCCGAAGATTGTGGGTTCGATTCCCAGCTTCACTAAGCCACCACTGCTGGGCCCCTGAGCAAGGCGCTTAACCCCCAATTGCTCAGTTGTATAAATGATATAAATGTAAGTGGCTCTGGATAAGTGCGTCTGCCAAATGCTGTAAATGTACCATCAATCAACATCCAAAAATGCAGCCCACTACTCTAGGCCCAAGGTCATTTAAGATGGACTGATACAAAGTGGAAAAAAAACGTTACTGTGGTTTGATGAGTTCGCATTTCGAATTGTTTTTGGAAATCGTGGAGTTTAAAAATGCCATTTGTGATGGGTATAGTGGTATTTCAGTGCCAATCCAACAGACAATTCCAACACATTCTACAAGTGTTACTGCAGCGCGGCTTCGTATAAAAGAGTTCGAGTACTAGACTGGCCTGTCTGCAGTCCGGACCCGTCTCCCATTGAAATTGTGCAGACGGCAGAGTTTCAACCACTGAAGTCCTACAACAAGCAAGAGTGGAAAGAATTTCACCGACCAAAGCTACAACAATTAGTGTGATAAGTTTCCAAACACCGAGTGTTGATGAAAAACACCCCTGTGCCAGCTCTTTTGTATATGTTACAGGCATCAAATTCAAAATAAGGGAAATATTTGGCAAGACACACGAGTCGATCAGTTTCAACATTGCATATCTAATTTGTGTGGTGTTTTTATTTAAATATGGAGCAACAAAGATTTGCAGGTCATTGTATTCAGTGTGATCTAAATTTTACACAAAAACTTCTATGGAATTGGGGTTTGTAGTTAAAAGGTAGGGTTATGTTACGTTGCTGATTGTAATATGTTATTTTCTAGTATAATCATGGACCTTAAGAATAGTAAGCTGAATATAACAATTAAAACTATCCAATTATTAATATAAATAAACTTTGTTAACTGAAGTATTGCAGGGGCTACTTTTTAATAATGTTTTAACATCATTTTACATTTCTTTGTTATTTTCTTTCATTTGTTTATTTTTCTTACTTTTTCTGGCTTTTCAGCATGCTGAATAGGCTAGTCCAGACCTATCTCTCCATTCACACATCTCAGCCCCACCTAGGTCAAGCCAGCTGTGAGATATACTCTTGAAAAATGTAAAGTACTTTGAGCGGTTAAGGTGTTGGACCACTGATCACAAAATCGTGGTTCAGTTTCCAGCACCACCAGGCTGCCACTGCCACTCTAAATATTGTCAACAACCTAATGAACAACTCACAAATCACCGACCAACCCTTGCACCATTTTGAATTCTTTCGCCTAGACCAGGCAACAGCTTATAAAATCCAACACTAATAGGACTGTCCCAGCTTTCTGTAAGGTCCACTAAGAACCTTCCACTAAGTTCCACTAAGAAATAAACAATTTTATTTATGACTTCATGTCCTTTAGTCCCCTCCACTGCCACTTTTTACTGGATTTGTGTAGCAGATGAGGAACTTTAGACTTAAACTTTAGGCTTGAACTCCAGCACTGCTGACTTGATGAGTTGCAGGCTGGATGATCCCGAAATTTAGGGTCTGTTTACAGTTTAAGTCTAGCTTATAGCAGAGGAGGGGGGCAGTGAGAGCGTGATTTGGTGCATGTGCTCAGCTGTGGAAAGCAGAGTAAAGTACATTTGTTCTGCTTGTGTTTCCCCTGAGCTGTTGCTATTTTTAAATCTTTTTACTTCTCCCTCTAGGCTTTTCCAGGGACCACTTACTCTCTCTCTCTTGACTGCTCCTACTCCTTTTTTCCAATATGAACCCTCCAGGTTCATGCCAGGATAAATGCAACGTTGACGATGACTTGCCGCAAATGGATGGGACATGCGACGCATGCGAACCAGACGAACCACAGCCGGCTACGCAAATGTGCATGAATTGCCGCTTTGCCTTTTGCATGATCCATGCCGAAAAACACACACGCAGCACCAGACATCCTCTTCATCACTACAACCCCCCAGCACACACGCAAACCGAGGCAAACAGGAACAGGCCGGATGAAGCCGCGTCCGCTGGAGGCAGGGCCGAAGTGTCAGAGGAGCAGCACGATGAGCAGTGTGTGTGTGAATCAGAGAAGAGAGACACAGTGACAGTAGACAGATTGAGATGTAAGGAACATGGACAGGAGGGCTCGTTGTACTGCAAACAGGACCAAAAGATTGTGTGTGTGTTGTGTGCTGTACAGGGAGAGCACCGAAGTCATGAGATCATCACACTTCGTGAAGCCTACATGTGGCAGAAAGTGAGTATGAAGCGACAAAGCTCGATATAACATCATCACTTTATTAATTATGAATTATAGGTTTGCAAAATAATAATTTTGAGCAGGAATATAATTTTTCTCGAATTTTTATAATTATTTATCCACAGTGATTTTTTTTCCTTCTTCTTCCTTGTTCCCAATGGAAATTTTCCTTTCCCAGAAGATAATTCCCAGCTTTTGTCTTTACACTGCAATCGTTAAAGGCTTTAAGAGATTATGTGTTTTAACCTCCAATACAGAGTTCAGATGATAAATGCCCCACAGACTAAATGCAGACTACATACCATGCTCAATACATGCTCATAATGATACATATACAGTATCCTTACTCGATAATAAATGATATAAATAACATTGTAGTTCACTACATGCCCAGAAGGGTGTCATTCAAACTTTTAGCCTCGAAGATGGGTGACCAATAAAGAAAATATGATTCCAAAAGCGCTTAAGTGTGTCAACCTCAAAATATAGGATGTCTTTAGATTTAGATTTTTCTTCACAGATATTAAATTACCCAAACATTGTTCCAGCTCCACCCCAGACCTCCTCACTCAACATTAAGGGCTGACCTACTTCAATGTCCTAGTGGACAGCATTTCCAGTAAAAAAAAAGACTTTAATCTAAATTGTGATGTCCAAAAAAACCCACTTTATAGTACTCTTGGTCCTATAAGTGTATCCGTTTGTGTCTAGGAGGTGTGTTTTACAAAAAAACTTAACTTGAAAAATGTGCCAGTTTTGGGGATTTTTTTCTAAATGCCAGATTTTTAGTTCGAAATCAGAAACTAAATCTGAGTCGACTGAGAGTTAATCTTTTACTTCATGTTTTAGTGTCTCCATAAGTATAGAGAAAACCAATCGAACTGGACTTTAGATTCCAATACATTATAAGATTATTGATGTCCTGATTCTTTTTTAATAATCGTGATATATTTTCATTCGTTCCGAAACAAAATAAGGAAGAATGAGACACGCATGTAAACAGATTTACAGCCTTACTGTCAGAAATCTTAATCCAAACTATTTGGGATAAATAATGATGTATTAAGATATGGTATGAATGTTCCTAATGCTGATGCTCTTCACACCCATATGTTGTCCTGTTTTAAATAAAGTGATATCTAGATATCCTCCTTAATACCATTGTCTGACCTCCATAATGCTCTGAAAGCTTTAAAAAAAAAAACACGTGGTGCTTTTATTATATAAGAAATGAATGCAAACTTGTACTTCATGCAAAGACGCATTGTAAAACAACATTACAACATCATAAATTTGTAACAAGCCACGGAAAATAAAACAGTTTTAGTTGCGAAAAGGTTCATTAAATTTTGGCATCTGTGCATTTAAGTGATTGCCAGGTGTCTCATATTTTTGGCTATATAGTGCAGTAGTGTGCTGTAAGAGAACACAGCCTGGCATTAACGACACTGTAATAATGTAACAAATCAATACCAGCCATAATTAACTGTTACCCGCAGAAAGAAGCCTCTGTAGCGCTGGTAGTAATAAGGACGTTGAGTCGGCTTCAGTGCAGCATTTCCTTGCTCTTTATTTCCCTTGTTAAGCAAGTGATCAGGCATGGCATTAAACATTTCATTAAGCACAGTATGAGGAAGGAGCAACACCGAAAACAGACATGTGCTGATCTAAAATAGCAATTAAGCTAAATCCAGTTCTACAATTAAAAAAATAATCATTTTCTAGGATAAAGAGGGTAATATGTGCTAAGAAAGCAGCACACAAAAAGCTTTAGTTGTAACAGAGCGACGTTCGGTGTAGGCTAGAAGCTAATTATTTTCTGCCTCATTTATACCTGATGGTTAAGGCGTTTAGATTTTTGGCAGCTCGATTCTTGTATTCTTCTCTCCCAGAGTAAAGAGGGCATAGATCTGCTGGCGTGCACTCAAGAAATGTCTGAGAAGATCAAGACAAAGTGGACCAGTCCAGATGTAAGTGAATCTGTCTAACTACTTGTATGTGGTCAGGTGGGGTCACGGTTTCATTCTGTTTTATTTGCCTAGCGCTGTTAACAATCCACATCATTTCAAAGCAGTTTTATAGAAATATGAAAATTCAGATTACAAATTGCTAATTTTTTATTTATCTTCGTCCCTAATGAGCAAGCCTGAGGGCAACAATGGCAAGGCAACACATCCTGAAATGATTAGAGATAATATCTTGTCTACAAATGTCTATTGAAATATTTTCCGGAGCAAGGCATTTTTTTTTTTTTTTAATCTACACAAATTAGCAATTAAGAGTTAAGTGCCTCATTTAAAGGGGGCAACAGTGGCAACTCAGTGATCCTGGGAATCAATTAAGCTCATGACTTTCTGGAAAACAGGACAAGATTTAACATCTAGCCAAGAAAGTTGTATAATGTTGTATAATATAATATATATATGTATGTTAAATTTAAAATCATGTATTTCATTAACTGGTGCGTTCTCCAGAATGCTCTTTAATGTTACCATATTATAATAAATATTATTCATTGTTGGTTCTCAGACATCAGAAAGCCTTACTTTATCCCCACACATTTTCATTATTTTTTTCCCCACATCAAACCTTTTGTTTTTTTATACAAGCACACACGCACGGCACACACACATCACATTTAATCAAACTCGTTTTCTGCTCAGCTTAAAACCGGTGCGAGGAATATGTGCATAAGGGGCTTACAAAGCTCAAAATCACCATGTTTTTTCCGAAAATAATAATAAGGGAATCATTTTAGGAATATAACGATTCATGGATAAAGTGCAAGGAGGTACTTTTGAATCAAAATCAGGGAGCGATATTCAAGGGCAGTTTGTTATAGACAAGTTTATCAGGAAATGATGCATAACATCCCAGTCTAGATTTGTCTTACTCTAAAACCTCACAGTTCTGGAACGACAGTGGGGATTTGTGTTCATACAGCCATAATAGTTTTGGAGTGTAAAATTATAATAATCAGATGTTCAGGATGTTGCAGTCTGAGGTGTGTAAAAAATTTATACAGCACGATATATTTTATTCATGATAGTATATCCATATTCGAACCCCCTAGTTTTTTATTATTAAATTAGATTATAAACTGATTTACGTTCACATTGCCCTATACAACTTCCTCCTCCGCTCCTTAGTGGCGCTGACAAGTTGGGGGGAAATTAAAAGCACATCCAATTTATATTTGTGTATTGTTCTATTGCTATATACCATGACATATTGTGAACCATGTATCGTATAATAAGCTAGGCCAATACACGCCTTTAGTGCAGTCGATGTTCCAGTTCATTCATAAGTGTTCACTGGATTGAGCTCGTTGTATGAAAAGTCACATGCGAGTTCTTTACACCAACAGAGCTCAGGGCTTTGTGCACAGGGGTATTGTATGCTGGGACAGTGTTTGGGTCTCTTTTAGTGTTGGGAAAGATTATGTAGACATCTATGTGCTTTTATCTTTTGTGTCCACAAACCTGTAGCATTGAAAAAGGTTTTAATTAACTTTAAATGGACTTTTATTTTGTATTTCGCCCTCTGCTGATATATTAATAACTTTTTCTTTTTTTTCATATTTGCTCTGCTTCCCATCTACAACTTATTCATAACTTTAGGGTTATAATGCATGCTAGCTCATTAGTGTGCTTGTTTAATTAGGGATGTTGCCTCAGGGGCAAGGCTCTAAACCTCCCAGTCTGCCAGTTTGTGTCTCATTCTTTCTTGGGAATTGGAGGCTATTAATAAAAAGTGTTACATTAATAAACACATGCCGTTTCAGGAGAGAAGCTTACCACAGTTTGTACCACACTCTCTACGTTGTCTCTGTCTTCTTTCACTCCTGGCACTTCTTCCGTTACTCTCTAGCAGGGAATTTCTAAGCTTATTTTAAAATGTTGATGACATACAGGAAGCATACAGGACAGACAGATGTTCACCATATGAAGCCAGTCTGTATCATACGCTCCTTTTTTTCTACGCATGTTAAGTGTCCGCAGTTACTACAGGCCACAGATTCATTAATGAAATAAAAGCGCATGTCCGTGTGCTTCACAGATCCGTCAAACTCTTTTATTATATTATAAAATCTACAGTGATATTAAAAAATTCACGACAGGAGCCAAAAAGTGTAAAAATCATGGTGCAGTCTAGCCCTTTTTTTTCTGTCTCTCTTTCTCGCTTGTTCTTCTCCACCAGCCACTTTATTAGTTCAGGGCATCGTCATTAAAGTATTTCCTTCAAGCGTTTACACTCTAGAACTATTTAGGTTCCTCCAGGACCCCCTTTACCACAACACAGTGTCTAGGATCTGGACCTTTTTCAGAACCAGCCTGTGGTCCTAAGGAGATGAACACTATAGAGTCAAAAGTAGAAGCTCGGTAACATAAAGGAGTAAAAACACCAAGTTTGCAGGAGGTCTGCAGGCATCAGTCATTTGCGTTGTTCATTATAGTTTGCTAAAAAAAATTAATCATTTTGAATGGGTTTTTTTTTTCATCATACATGCAAGTTTCCAAAAGATGTCTTTGCTGTTGTCATGGCAACAGCGATGCATTTGAGGACGATAGTCCTTCTTTCCAGACCAGCATTGGTGGAATTAAAATTTTTTTTGGCTTAAACCTGTGAAAGAGCTGTGTAATAGATAATGTGACCAGCTCTTAAACCATCCTCGAATGAACAATGACTGGCTCATCTTGCAGGTGACATAAGTTCGATCTCAGTAAAAAAACAGCTCTTCTTAACCCTAAAGGTCACGTCTGCACGGGGTCAAAAAGCCTGGGGTTGTGGGAAAAATCTTGTAGTTATAATACTGCCTTAAAAATGTAATCAATTCAGATTTATTTATATAGCGCATTTAACAATGGACATTGTCTTAAAGCAGCTTTACAGAACGTAAGTAACAATACAAAAGATTAATGTTAGAAAAAACAAATGTTAACAAAAACATCTCATTGAGCAAACCTGAGGCGACTGTGGCAAGGAACCCCCCTGAGATGGTACAAGGAAGAAAACTTAAGGGAACCAGACTTAAAAGAGAACCCATCCTCATTTGAGTGACTCTTTACTGGATGATGACTTTATTTTAAACACCGGGTGGTGTGATTATGAACAGTGCCTTTTCTAAAACAAACATAGGATCTCTATACCAGGGACTGGTACTAAAATAAAAGTAGCACTTCCCACCAGCAACATGGCGTAACTAACCGACTGCTAATTCGACATGGAATTAATTTACCAGACTCATGGCTGAGGATAGTTGTGTTTTTATCAGCCTCATTAATCTACAACTGACCCTCCTTGCATCCTCAATCCAGGTCTAGTATCCCCCTGAGTGACTTATATATAAAACATTATATGAATCTATGTTTCCCTAATGTCTCATGTGGGGGTGATGAGATCAGGGTATTAGAGCACTGGGCTATGTTCTTAAAAGTTGGCTGCACTGGCGATAATATTAAAAGCCACTGCTGTAGACGGATTAAATCCTGTGCATCTGTTTGGTTTAGCTTTTCGGCAAGACTGAAGAATGTCTAAAAACTGTGTCCATTATATAATCACCCAAATGAATAAGCTTTCTCTTAAACCTTGAGCAAAGGTACTATTTATAGGAAGGTGGAAAAACCAGCCAGGATGTTGTCCACATCTCCTCCTGTTAATCAGGCCAACATGGAAAAGAGGAAGTGCAAATGCCACTTGAGGCTCAGATTAAATTGCTACAGACCAAAAAGATAAAGATGTTACTAAGGGGAATCTCAGTCGGTGAGTTTTTTTATAGTGTCTATTCTTAGAATCCTTTCCGTCACTGCATTTAACTGACGTGTGCCTATCTCTTTGCAACACACTGATTTCATTTAGGTCTCCATGGCATATTTGTTCTTTTCCTAATTATTGCCTTAATTATAGTAATAAAGCCTTTGTGTAGAATTCTGGGCAAATCAGTAATTGGATCTGTTGTGATGCTTGAGATAATTTCTGCTCTGTAAGATTTTGGGTAATGGAACCGGGCTTGTAGAAAATAGGGAAGAAAAGCCTAACACTACTCATCTAGTAACAGATTCTTGACTTAAAGATTGTGGTAAAATCGGAGGGCAGAGGTAAAGGTAAATATTTTCACCTTCTGGCAACTTGATGGATCATGCGGTCTTGACAGCTAGACTGCGGTAAAGTCTAATAGACCTGTTTAGAACTGTAGAAAACCAGAAGGTTTGTATTTTTTTTCCAGAGATATCTCAAGGCAAAACTGCAAAAACAAAATGTCAGAAAAGAAATCGGTAGATGATGATTGCAGGTAGGTTGGGATGCAGGAGGCTAAGTCATATTGCATTAGCCATAAAAGTATGTTTTCTAATTAATGATGGTAAACAGCTCCTGGAGAGACATTTTTGTAAGATGTAAGAAGTCTCAGGTGTGCCTAATCTCTGGACTACCAGGCCCTTCATCATGTCATCTTTTTCTTCCTTTCCTCAGTACGTTAGCTTTTGCCTGTGCCTGTGCTTCAGAGTTCCATTTTGAAATTTTTATCACAGGGCCAAAATTAGATGTAGCTCATTTGGCAAGCCTGTGTCAGTGTCAGTGTTAATTATCTTTTTCTCTATGATTTTTTTTTTTTTGTCACTACTTCCCTATCCGTCTGTCTCAGATTGCAGTCTCATTTTTTGCCTCTCCCTCCACACTATGTTTATTTCTCTATTGTGTTCCTTGGCTAGATGAGCCCAGAAGAGCTCGAGCGATATGTCAACCTGCAGTTTGACGAATTACAGAAGCTGGTGCGTCAGGAGGAGTGGCGCGTGCTTCACCTGGTAGACCTGAAGGAGGCTTTTTTGACGGCGCAGGCTGCTGAGAAAATCGCTGAGATCAGCGTTCACACCGAGAAACTGCAAGAGGAAATGGACTCCATTACACAGCAGCTGGGTGAGCTTGACCGTGCTGAGCAAAATGGCGTAGTCCCAGCCAATCTGGCACCTCTGCTGGCAGGACAACCCGGGCCGCCTGGTGCTGCCCTGCTGGAACAAAGACCTGTGGTGAGCAGCCCTTTTTTTTAAAGCAGGGATCTTAAGCTTAACAGGAAGTTTATTTTATTAAGTATGTTTAAAAATAGTACACTGGTGGCCAAAGGTTTGGCATTTCGAGTAGTTCCTGCGTGTGGTCCTAGCACAAGCACAAATGGAGCAGTGATTGAGCTCTACAGGGACATCAAGGGACTGGAAATATGGCTAAATTAACTTCAACCACTAACAATAGCCCTTTTATGAAGGATTTAAAGTATTTTGTTAAGAAGGCAAGCATTATTATAAACAAAGTCTAAAACAGAAGAAGAGAAATCAGGTTGGAGGTTTGTTTAATCTCGTCTTATATTTTTATTGACCCGAGTACTAAACCGAAAGGGGGTAAAAAATTGGGCTCTTTTCATCGAGCTGTTATTTACTACAAAAACACAGCAACATAGCCGGAGTCAATCTCTAAATGATTATTCTGCCTTCTCTACAAAGGTCATCACATTTATTAGCGAGACAAAGAAGGTTCTGACAAATAATCCTGCGCTCATATTGTTACTATGAAAAGAGTGCCTACACATCTAATCTCTCCCCAGGCGTCAAACCCAAAATTGGAAAAAGGTTTTTAGAATTTTTTTTTTCCTTTTCCAAACCCTGCTAAAAGGCTCCAAGACAGTCCTCATGAGTGTGCACTAAAATTACTAAATGAGGTTGGTGGGCTGAAAGGGAGGGGCAGTTTTGAAGGTCTTTAAATGTATGAGGCTATTATAGCTGCTTCTGTGGTTTCTCAGGGCTACAGACAGAGAGAAAGAGGGAAGGAAAGAAGGTCTCAACAAATCAAGGCAGGCTTATGAAGGGCAATGGTGTAAGCATGCAGGACACACACACACACACACACAGTCCGGAAAGGCGGGAGGATATACCACACACACACTTTCAGTCGTGGAGGTGAAGGACAGTTTCTTAGGAAAGTTATTGGTGTTCTGGGTGCTTGCCAGTGCTCTGTAACAGCTGCACATATCAGTGTCATACACATACGCCCGCTTATTAACATGGACACAAACGAATTCACACTCTTTTAAGCACTTAAACACAGCCACTCTGCCTTGTCAGTGCTCACACACACACACACACACACACACACACACACATATATACACACAGGCTTTTATTGCTCTCAGAATTTAAACGATCCCCCAGCTCACCGGTCACCACATGATGAGAGAACAGTTTTTAGTGGAAGCAAATTAGATGTGTGTGTATGCATGTGTGTGTACCTGTGCGTATGCGTGCCTTTTGTGTGTGTGTGTGTGTGTGAATCTGTACATGCACATGCAGGTCTTTGTGTGTGTCCCGACTGATGGATGAAAGGTATTTGGGAACATAATTAAATGTTCTTTTGTTAAAAACACACACATACACACACACACACACACACACACACACTCATGGCCCGAATGTATTTGTATATATTTGGCAAATTATAGTTCGCTGAACTGTTTGGCGTTTTGGTATAAATTCCGTTACACATCTGGATTTGGATTAAGCAGAACACATCTCCTGCGTTCTTAGCATTTTTTCCTTGTATTTTGATACTAAACTGTAAATCTTTTGCCCAATTAAAATAATGGAAATTTAAAAATAGTAAGAGTCTCATTTAGTTTCCAAACCATATTATTAAAGACGTCTCGTTTAAGTATTTTATTCTTACAGTGGCTCACCGGGACGCCTTTGCTGGTGTGCAGACTAATCACGCTATTTTCAGTGCAGAGCTAAACGATCATTAGAGAATATTTATAATAAAAAGTTAGTGCTATTGTTGGGAGGTTTTAAACAACACAATGTAATGGTTATACATTCTCGATATGTGCTGCAATGTGCGTTATCCTGCTAGCCCAGATCAACAGTATAAATAGATGGCTACAACCCCAATTTTGTTTTTACTGCATTTGCTCAGCTGTAGTAACAATAGATGTGTTTACTTGGAGCAGCGCATCTCGATTACAATAGGATTAGAAGTCTAATCTGAATTAAAATGCTAAAAAAATCAGGGGCAGTGGTGGCTCAAATGCTTAAGGTGTTAAGTTGTTGAATGGAAGACCTGGGTTTAGGCCCCACAGCTGCCAGTCTGCCACTGTTGGGTCCTTGAGCAAGACTTGTTACCCTTCCTGCTCCAGGGACCCTGTATCATAGCTGACCCTGCGCTCTGACCTCAACTTTCTAAAGAATTTCACTGTGCTGTAGAAAATATGTGAGAAAATACACCTTAATAGGATAAAATTGCCCAACCAGATTGAAACGAAGGTAAGATAAACCTTTTGATAAACCAATCGATTGAAAAATCTTTAATGTACACAAGTCATTCTGAATAGCTTATGTTTTGCTGGTCTAGAAATCATTTTTGGGGGAAATATCATCAATCGTCCAGGATATTGTTTTGTTATCATTTCAGGTCTCTAAATTCCAGTTGTATTTTTTTTCCACCAATTCTTATTAGAGACATTTAAACCACAGCCTTCTGCCCTCTGGAGGAAATCAATGCGTCATAGCAAGGTACCGCCATCGAAAGGCTCAGCTTCATGCATTCGGTCGTCTTAAATGTTTCTAGCATTAATGCGCACTGATGCGTTTACACACCTGCCTGGGGGCAGTGGTGGCTCAAATGGTTAAGGTGCTGATCTGAAGACCAGAAACACCTGGGTTCAAGCCCCACCACCGGCAAGTCAGCCATTGTTGGGTCCTTGAGCAAGACCCTTAACCCTTCCTGCTCCAGGGGCGCTGCATCATAGCTGACCTTGCACTCTGACCCCCAACTTACTAAGATGGGATATGCGAAAAAAGCATTTCATTGGCTCTGTACATGAACCTTGCACAATGACCATGAAGGTTGAATATAATGATAATAATAATAATAATAATAATAATAAAGAGCAATACATTTGCTTTAATTAGCATGATTAAGCTTTCCAGGATTAAAAACAAAGGTAATGCCAAACAGGCTGTGCGAATGTCACATGACTCAAGCGTCTGCAAACAGCTCATGTAATCAGTCGACTTTGATAGTTCAATTCAATTGGAATGACAAAAAGTGTAAATAAGGCTGTTATTAGTGACCGCTCTTCTGTTTAAAACATGTGCAGTCAGTTAAGTCACTATCACGGACTAGCAGAGTTATTTAATTGGGCAGTTGGAAAAAAAGCTTTTCTCTTGCCATTAACAAAGGCAAAGCCTCATATTGCAGCCTGTCTGCATTTTAATGCGATTCAGTGTTTTTGTCATTCCGCTGACATTCTTTCTGAAACACATTGAATTACAGCTGAGCAATTGTTGCACACATTTCACACCAATAAGAAATATTATAAAGGTAAAGGTGTTTTTTTTTTTTTTTGAACAATTGTACCTGAATCAGGCATACACACATTTCATCTGACTTCAGTGTGACGTGTAATCAGTGAAGAAGAAGAGAAACAGACGAGAACTTTTTTTCTGCTTTCTTTCTGATTTATTTTATTTATGTCTAGAAGAAAATTAAATATGTATCACAGAACTTAAAGGGCCACTGGATGCACCTTGCACTTTTCAAAGTATTTGGAACTGAAATGTGTGTTGGCAGTGTGTGTGCACAACCACACTGTAATGATAAAGATCCACCCAGTGTTTTTTAAAAACACATTTAATCATTTCCACTTCTTAAATCAAGTCTTTTTTAGATACTTCACGCAGACCAAGGTCGCTCACACGATTGTGGACTTACATTGCCGCTTTAATATAGACCTGCCCCGAATAGTGTTGTGTGCCATTTAGTGTATCTCTTTACATTTTATTAAAAAAATAGTTTTTAGGGGAAACATTTTCTGAAGATGTTGCTCCTAGTAGGCTAGATAAATTACCTACTAAGCATGGGCATCCAAAAACAGCTGGAAATATCATTTTATGGTTTATGTGAAAATTCTTTGTAAAGCACACAATAGCTAAACGTTGTAAACGTGAATGTTTAATGGATGCCGATTGATTTATGTTCGCCAGTGTGTGAAAGACTTAATTGGATGTTGAAAGAATGAGCACATTGGTCATGTATTCAACGCTTCCAATTAGCCTCTCACATGCTAATGCTAGCAATCAGAGCATTTCAATTGCAAGCTAAGCGTTGAAACAGCTGGTTTGTCAGTGTCGTTGCAGTATACAGTAAGTGTTCACTCTCTTCCCACATTCCCACATACTGAAAAGTTCCAATCTGAAACTTTAGGTGGGCTTTTAATGTTTGATTAACACACTATGACATCTAAAGCTGGAAAATATTACTGTTGTGAACCAAAGGTTAATTAAGGTTAATTATCTATTGCTTGACTATGTATTAGTAGAACCACCTGTGACTGTAAATTCTGGTATATTCTATCTGATTTTCACATCTGGTGTCTGATATTTTTCTTGCCATAATTACACTTGGCAGATTGGGGAAAAACACATGAGAACGCCAGAGACTGTTGATTTTTATTGTTTGAACAACTCTGGAGTCATTTTGACAGTGTGTTTACGGCTGTCGTCCTGTTCGAACCTGAAACACTGCCCCGGGTTCGTGTCTTGAAGACTTTTGTCTTGGATTGCTATTTATCTGGCTCCAACCCTGACACTTACCCAGTGTATACTGATGAAAATCTGACACCAGCTCCAGCATGGGGATGAGCATTGTTGTACTTGTGCCAAATGCAGTGCTTTGTGCCAAGGCCGAATCGTTACACATTATCCACATAATCTACATATTATTAGAAAACCCTATCCTCCAAATCTTAGACTACCAGAAACTTTTCTCATTTTTGAAAGTGTTCATATGTATCTTTTTCCCAGACTTGAAAATAATGGGGTATTTGATAGGGCTGTGCAATTTATGGTTTCAGCATCGACATGGCGATGTATGTATCTGCAATAGTATGTATATGCAATAGTCAAGTCACAGGATGTGTTATGTCAAGCATGTGGGGGCCACCTCCTGATGTGGCGAGTGTTTTTTTTTTTTTTTTCGGGAAAAAAAAAAAAAAAGACAAATTACAATCAAATAAAATAATACACAATATTTGGTCCTTACCAAACATCCTGTTTCAGATGTCAATGATTTTCACAATTCTTGCATGCATGTAACTCCATCACATGTTTAAGCTAGGTAAGGTACGACAATATCATGTAAAGGGCTGCCGTTCCCTATACACAGTTTGCACGATCACCGATTGAAAGCGAAAGTAAAGCCAGCACGCATTAAAACGCAATTTTAATACCCCACATATTGATAATAGTTCACCGTTGCATGAAAATTACATACAACATAATTATCCAACCATATTTCTAATAAAGCAAAATTGAATTATATTTTTCTTCATTTGAGACTTTGAGCCAGCGATTGTGTGATCCCTGGTCCATGATGACTAGCAGCTACTTCAGTCATATCATTTTGCAGAAATTTTCTACAACCGTGAACGATAGAAACAGTAACCGATGCTTTAATGTTGTCTAGGTGTGTCATGGCCCCCTATTTTGTCAGTTTTAGAAAGCATCCAAAAGATAACGTAATTCTCAGTCTCGGTGTCTTACTCTCAACATAGAAACGTCCCTCTCAACACCCCCTTCACAAAGCTCCTTTCCTTTTTATATCTTTTACCCAGTCTTTCCATTCATCTTCTTTTAAAATGACTTCTCTTATTCAGCTTTCTAATGGAACCGGCCAGCCGCACCGCAGCACAGGCGCTAATGCACAGACAGGCGCTGGGCTCTTATCTGCTTTTTATTACACTATCCTGTCTCCTAATTAAGTTTGAAGAAAAGTTTTTCTTCTCTCTCCTCTGGCGTTACTACTTTCTTTTCTCTAAGGCATCTCCTTTACTTTTTCATTTTCTTCTTCTATCAGTTTCTCAGTCAGTTGACATGTCTTAACCATGGATGAGTTATTTTGGCTATGTAATTGACCTCTGATGGTTTTGAGTCTAGTCGGTTCTCAAGCTAGTTAGAGGAATTTGTGTCAGGATTTAAAAAGCAGCTACAAGACAGTGGGTTTAATCAGAGTGAAAGCCCATCATTGTAGCCTCAAGCTAATAAGCCTAGAAGAAACTAGCATATCTGTCCACGGCTAGTCAAGTAGGAAGCATGATTTTGTGCCCAGGGCCACGTCAGCTCGTTTATTCATCCTCTTATCTAGTAATAATAGTTCCAGGTGATTTATTGTGCTTGTAATGATGAAGATGCTTTCTAAAGGCACATCTGCCTTATTGCTTGCAGCTCAATTTGCTCTCATTTTTTTCCTTCTTTTTATTTCCCTGTTTTTCAGATGGACCCTGAAGCCAGACCGAGGTAAGACAACTACAGGGCATTATTATTTGCTGTCTGTTTCTTTGGCACTCTGGGGAACGCACAATGCTTGTGATGTGACTGTGAGGTCCTTCGTCAGCTACATAAAATCCAGATGTCTCCCTAGAAAATAAATACAGGCTACACATGGTAGCGTGACTTGAACTGATTTCTCTCATCACACACCAACCCTGGGATACAGGCACACACACGCACCTAAACACACAAATCAAGTAATTACGGCCTATTCAACAACCCCAAAATCTGACGAATCATCATGTACACACAGCTTTTATACTTTTTCTCTTTATATACACACAGCTGTAAGGCAGCCTTTATATATACACCTTAAATCTCCAGGTACCTCTGCTCAGTTTGTGTGTGTGTGTGTGTGTGTGTGTGTGGTTGAAATGTAAGGGAATGAAGATGTGTTCTCTCTTTGTGCAGTTCGGTGTAGTCTCTGTGTTTGGTGTGATGAAATTATAGAAATGCAACAAAATCTTGTTCTTGTCAAAAATATATCTCAGGTCAGTTTATGTTCTGCTCTTCTAACTGGGGGCGGGGCTAATATTTCTTTCAGGATTGAATTGTCATTTGATTCTCATTTCATAACTTAAGGGCCTGCAATAACATGATTTAACCAGGGTGGCGCTGTAGCGCAAAACTTGAAATCAGTGTCTATGCAGAAGAAAACTTCACTTACCAAAAAACAGGTTTTACAAAAACACATCCAAAATCTGCTGTGGATGTTTGCAGCAGCTCTGCAATCGGCGCAGCAGTAGTAAAAGTTTAAAGCATCATTGCCGTATTAAATATGAAAAAAGTGTTTGTCACTTTGTTATAACCTGATTTTCTACTAAAAATCTGCTCTTTAGTCAATAAAGTTATAGCACTAATAATACATTTAGAAAACTTTGATTAGTGCATGCAAAAATATAAATAATACTTGTGTAATTGTTTGACAAATTTGACGTGATTCCCTTGTTTTATTAGTAAGAATTTGTTTAGGTACATATTCTAACTCATGTAATTGTTCAAAACTACTAAATAATCAGTCAAATTATTTGAGGACAATTCAAAAGCCGTTTTTAATCGATGAAGGGATTTATTGATCTGATATTGATCAATAAATAAATTATTTTTTAATTTACTCTTTTTCCAGTTCATGATTTTTCCTTTATGCTGTAAAAAGAG
Organism: Bagarius yarrelli; assembly: GCA_005784505.1. Taxonomy (NCBI): domain Eukaryota; kingdom Metazoa; phylum Chordata; class Actinopteri; order Siluriformes; family Sisoridae; genus Bagarius; species Bagarius yarrelli. Next base: position 30,818 of record VCAZ01000046.1, read on the forward strand.
ACTTGTAAAGGCACAGACTACCAAAGTATTTCACTGGACTGAACCAAACTTGATTAAACAGTAAAGACTTCGCCATTTTTAAATCATGAGCCCTCACAGCTTCTGTAGCTGATCCTTCGTTGTGGTTTATTTAAACTGTTCAATGTTAATTATTCACCAGCTACAGGGCTGGAAACCGCAGGTCAGAACTAGAGACTTTACACAGATATTTTTGTATTATTTTTTTTTGTTTTATATGAAAAGATGTTTTTTTCCTTCTAGTATCCAAACTGACATCAGTTCCCAGACTATGACACTAATTAAAAGTGAGATTTTTACTACTCCACTTTGCCATATATGGTCATATACATTGTGGTAACACGCTACATTTTTTAATGATGAATATTCTTGTGTGAAAATTTATAAAGAAACAAATGTTAATATGAAGAACGGCAGCTTAGTGCACTACCAAAACATCTAGTTCAGCTCCTGTAGTAAAAGCAAATTTAAAATTTAATTCGGTATCGACTTGCTCGGTTATCATCATGAGATCACTTGGCACATGTCCTTGGATAATGTCAGTATGACTTACACACACACACACACACACACACACACACAGGCACACATAATGGTCTGGAATGTATCTGCTCTTTTTTCATTACTGTAGTGTAGTGAGAGTGATTCAGGCTATCTGATAACAATCCATATAAACCATCATTATCGACTGCTAGATGGATGGATGGTGAGAGGAGGGAATAGGAGACAAATGAGAAGATGAGTGGTGGGGAGTATTCCTGGTCCCGGGAGACATAAGATGATAAAGAGGGAAAAAGACAGAAATAGAAAAGCAATAATGGTGCCTTTAGAAAAAAAAAAAGAAAGAGGCAAAAAAATGTGCAAATATAACTTATAGCGATGAAGAGGTGGTTGCTATGGCAATGATACAGCTGTAATGTTCAATGGTGATGAGGTCAGAAAGTATTTTAGTAGGCTATTTAAGTAACCAACTTATAGCGGCTGCAACTTTTCAAGCTGCTAGCCAGAGGTTCTGACATTTAGGCACTCAATATGACTAGAAACTGAAAATATCATTTTAATGCATCATGTGTGTTTATAAAGTATTTATTTATGTTTAGGTTTGCCCTCGCATGGCCAAGGTGCTGCAATAAATAAGTATATATACTATACTTAATTATTGCAGCACCTTGCCATGCGAGGGCAAACACAGACACAAAAGACGGGCGAGATTGACAGAAAGTCCTCTTAATTTAGGTATAAGGATAAAATCTCTGGGGCAGAAATGATGTCAACTGTCTGAAAACTAATCTTTTCCAACAACAGCCAATTCAGTAGCAGTAATTTGGCCAGGCGGTGCTCTGGAAGCAGGAAGTCATATTGTAGCAGATTAAGTGGTTAGGGTTTAGGATTAGAGTTGGGTTTAATGTTTAGGTTTAGGGGTTAATGTTTGGGGTTGATTTAGGGGTTAATGTTTGGGGTTAGGTTTAGGGTTTAGGATTAGAGTTAGGTTAGGTTTAAGGTTTCGAGTCAGCGTTGGGTTTAGGGTTAGGGTTAGCCTGAATGTTAGAGTGGGGTTAGAATTTAGGGTTAGTTTGGTTTAGGCTTTGATTGGGCGTAGGGTTTACATTTAGGGTTTGGATTAGATTTGTGGTAAGGGTTTAAGTTAGGCTTAGGGATCTAGTTGGGGTTAGGGGGAGGATTTGAAAAAAAATTTTTTTTTTGTAAAGGGGGGGGTTAGGGTTTAGGGTTTAGGATCTGAGTTAGGGTTTAGGGTTAGGTTTAGGATTAGGGTTAGGGAGGTTAGGGTTCGGATTTTGTTATAACAGTACAGGTATTGTTTTGGTTCCTACTTTGTTTTTTGTAAATGATTAAAGGGTTGAAGCATCTTTACATCCCCACACCTGCCCAGACCATTGCCCTGTACTGTATAATATAATCATATATATGTACCAGCAGCACAAGAAAAATGTATCAAAGCTGCATCCGGGCTGATCACATGGCTCTAATCTTTTAATTACCGCCCCTCTGAAAAACTCTGTTGTGTCTTTATCGTACAGCTGTGTGTGGGTGCCGGTTTGTGTGTTTGTGTTTCTTCGAACTGATAATAACACAGTTTATAAAACGGAAATTGTATTGCATATGCTCGCTTCCAGGAGACTCAATCTTCTCTATTAAACACTTTGATCGATTTATTGTGTCTTATTCTATCCATATATTTAAAAAAATCCACTTTTAGTGCCTCTCCCCACATACACACACATCTACTTAGATGCACACTCACACAGCCCACAGTAACAGGCATTGATTCCATTTCTGATACTCATCCATTGGCTGCACTGAGACGATCATTTAGGGTGTGTGTTTTGTCCTGGTTGTAGTAGCAGTAAAAGGTTGGAGATGATGCATGTGGTGTAGTGTTACAAATCAATACTGAAGGGGACGATGCGAATAGAGACCGTGTGTGTTTTACATCCCTGGGAGATAGGGACTCTGAAAGCCAGGAGTTGGCTTGAGTTGCATTTAAAGAGGGTGAGGAAGATGAGTTTTCTCTAGAAGACGGAGACTACAGAGTATGAGCTGCGGACAGCATAACTGAGTTTATTTTCACAGATTTAGGGCTGTCAGAAGTGTTTGATGGAGTTGGGCGTTACAGTTAAGTACAGTGACGATGAGGTTGTGTACAAAGTGGTGTTATGACCCTCAAAGTTGATTATTTTCCACTAAATGTGTCTGAATAAAAAATTAGTGAGGGATTTTTTTTAGATTAAAATTGAGACCGTGGTTCTTTCTCGAGCCTCACATTTTTATTTCAGTAATTTACAAACGCTGGCATTAGGGTGCCAAACACATAAGCAATAAATCAGGACAAAATGCTTTAAAATTGCTTTTAGCGTTTCAATCATTCAAACGTTTCAGCACCGAGTCTGTTTTTGCCATGTGGCTCACACTGAATTTAAGTGACAGTGCATTAATGTATCTTAAGTCACTGCCTCATACCATAGTACGCTATGTAATGACGTTTCTGATGGTTAGCCATTTTCCAGAAACCAAAAAAAAACTTAGTCATCTGTTAAATTGCTTACAATAACTGGGTTTTTGAGCAACATCACCTGCCCTACTTGTACTTTGCTTTGCCTCACTGATGCAGTTCTGCTGAGCTTCAATCAGATGTCATGTGATCAGAACTGCACACCTGCTTAAATAAAAAATATATATAAGTGGCTAAATTTGATTAAAGTATGATAAAGGAAACATCAAAAAATCATGTAATTATGACACTTGACAGCATATCCTCCAGACGGTAGCAAAAACTGAACCTTCTACTTCCACCTGGATTGCACACGTTGCACACTTACTATCCCATGAGGCAGCGGGACAGACGACTCCTCATATGTGGAAGTGGCAGAAAGTGGCAATGCGGCACTTTTCAAATGCTTTAGGTAGCTTTAAGTGCTTAAATAAATAAAACACTTGCACAAGTTCACATTCACAACATACGCAAATTACACTTGTCATTATTTTGATCTAACTAAGCACTCGAGGATAACAGGCCAAGCAGTGGCAGCTTGGTGTTGCTGGTATTGAACCCCAAAATTTAAAGCAGTCCAACATTAAAATGAGCTACCACACCATAACGTGTAAAAATGTTTCTGTTTCTTGAGCTGTGTAATGTTATTTTTTTTGTCATCACATGTTATAGCAGCTATAAGCTCTTTCTCTTTCCCTCCTTTAGCTCTCTCTCTTTCTCTCTTCTTTTCTCATGTCTCCTCTCTCTCTCTATCTCAGTGAGTTGGCACTGCTTTAAAGAAATTAACAGGCTTGCTGTCATTTCTTTGCTCCTAAGTGACATCCCATGCTAATTGTTCATGTTGGCCAGGATTCGGAACTGAATCTGAAAAAGGCTAAAGGAGATTCCACTCCACAGCAGCATCACACTATAGCACTCGTGTGTACCGTACAGCAGTGCTCTTCCAGCATCGGAACAGTGGTTATTTCGGTCTGCTTCACATCAACGGAGCCGAGCAGCTGCATGAAATTCAGTCGCCCAGCATCGAGGTCTTCCCAGGAGTATCACTATTTTGTCAGCAATTTGTCACTAAGCAGCCTCTCGGTCTCCAAAGCATCCCTTCTCCTCCTGAGGAAACATGATCAAAATCAGTGTTTCAATTGAGCTTTAATTATAAACATTGAGACAAAGAACATCTGCAAATGTCCACTGTGTGTCTGTATGGCGCAGCTCAGTCTACAGACCTGTACACTGATTAGCCCTAGTGTGTCAGTGTGTGTTTGAGATTCAGCACACATCAAGCATGTAAATGCATGGCACGACTGCACTGCAAATAGAGGCAGACCAACCGTATTAATCATGCAGTGTAATAACTGTAACCTGATAACGAGCTACAGCAATCTGACGCTTCTCATTAACATAGTAGTGCTTCTCTCTCTCTCTCACACGCTCCCTCTCTCCTTCTTTCTTTCTCGCACTCTCTCGCTCTCTCTTACTCTCTTGCAATCCCTCTCTCTCTCACTTGCTGTTTCTTTTACGCTGTCTCTCACACACTCTCTCTCTCTGTCAGTTGTTTTCTCTATCTTGCTTACTCTGCCTCTCTCTCTCTCTCTCTCTCTCTCTCTCTTTCTCACTAGCTATCACTTTACTATCTCTCAGTTGTGTACTCTCTCTCCCTCTCTCTCTCTCTCTAAATTGAATTCAATTTAATTTATAAGAGTTTTATTGGCATGAATGTGGAAGTCACATTGTTGCTGAAGCATTACATCAGTAATGTAAAGGTGCATTTATGCATAAATATTACAGACAGTTTCAAAAAGAGAAAGAAAATAAAAATGAAGTACAATAGGATAAAACAAGTAAGAAAAATGGCCTAAAAAAAGACAAAATGACAAATAAACAGACTGAGAATCAGTCCGAAATCGCATCCTACTTAAGTGTGCACTACATTTAGGTAAGTATTATAGTACATTATTATAGTATGGTTTCAGGTAGTGTTAATGAAATTTGAAGGTACTAAAGACATACGACGTCAAAGCAGCGCAAATTTTAAAGTTGGATAATGTTTACCTTGAATTATGATGTACTTCAGTTAAGCAATTGAACAGTTTCTTGCGTGTGATTGGTTGTCTCCCTGCAGTTTCATGGGATAGTTAAGTATACATTATTTGTAAACCTCAATGTCCTGGCAGGATAATAGAACATCTGGGAACTTTCTGGGTACTGTATTTCACATACCCCTGATCTTCCATTCAGCACAACGTCATTACCATCATTACTATTGTTAAACCTGCAGCTGGTCGTAGCAGCTCGACTGTAAGGACGCCAAAATATTCGAGCTTTCTTGTATAAAAACATCCACACTTATGTTAGCATCTTCAGTTTTCTTATTTGCAGAAAAAGCTCCTCACAACAACATTATTTCGTTACTATTTATATAGATTGCTCGGGTTAATGGCATCTTAACTACACAGATATGCAGAAACTTGCAGCCAGTTCCAAAGGACTCTGGCATAAAGCATGTAAGGTTGCCACCTGTCCCTTAAAATACCGGTGTATCCTGTATTTGAGAATTAAATCGCACATCACGTTTTAAATCAATGCGAGACTTTCGGGTTGTGCAACATTCATGCAAACCATCCCACACTCATTGTGTTGAGATCTGTGCTATTCTTTCTCTGGTTGGGTAATACTCACTGCCAACATCAGTTGGATTAGTTAAATATAGTCAAGTTTAGGCCAATCAGGGAGAAAGAGGGACTGGTCTCTTGGCAATAATGTTCGACAGAGGTGCGCTGTAATAGAGAAAGCAGCTCCAGGTCTGTGTCCATCTTCGAAAGTTTCAGAGCTGCTGCATTTCTGCAGTATATAAATATGATGAGTCATCTCTCCCATGGGCTAATAGGATAATAAAGTTTGCATCGTATGTCTACTTCAGAATTCGGACAATATAGAGGATCCCCCCCCTGAAACTTTTAAAACTGTTTTTCACATATATGACATATAATACAAATAATCAGATATAATCGTCTTACACACTGTTTATCACATTCTATATAATAGAGAACTATGTTTTTTTATGGATGTTTTTTATTGATTTCAATCTCCACTGCCATTAGTCAGGCTTTTTTACTTGTGTTTTAAAGGGACTATATACATCCAAATGACAGTTTAATCCAGAAAATATAAAAGGAGTGTGTGATGTGATGACTGTGTAATTCTAACCATATGACCACCAATCTAGAGTCTTTTTTAAAAGCATTTTTGGCAAGATGTTGCCTTATTATTTATTATAACTATTCAGCTAGAAACTAAACAAATAAGTTGTGTCTTATTTTACAGCCGTCAGCCAAATGGATAAAGTCTCTTAGTTATTCAAACTGAAAATAAATTAGTCATGCAGGAAAATATGTGACCAAGCGGTGAAAAACTGGAAGCGAGAGCTTGTGAATGAATTCAATACGAAATGAATTTAAAACTGTTTAAAATTTCATGAGTCACGCTAATATCAATTTAATTCATTATGATTTATCAGCGGTGGAAGCCAGAACTTGTTGACACAATTAAAATCTGATTTATCCGGCAGCATTGGTGCAGTGATAAACTAGAACACACACTACGCCTAAGGCTACTTTGTTAGGAAAAATATTCAAGATGTCTTTTACTGCACACACCTTCTATTTTCGGTGCAGGGTGTGTGTGTAAGTGCTTACTTACCTGTGTGAGTGTCACATTCTAGCAGAATCAATATGCAGTCTGAATAATTTACACTCTACCGCATGCTTTCCTCCATCATTTTTCTTGTTTTTGTCTTTCACACTTTCTCACTCACACTTTCAGCAACACCCCTACTCACTCACGCACTCGCACACTTTTTTTCTGCGATATATACAGACGTTCTGCCTGATAAGTAAACAATTTTTCCCCATGTCTATGACGATGATGGTCATAATGGATATGAGTATAAAATCTGTGGTCTTAGATGGTTCCCCAATTCAACATCAGCTTTTACCCTAATGGTAGTTTTTAGCCCTCTTTAAATCTAATGTAGGACATGAAATCTAATTGTGCGTGATGTTTCAGTCAATAGTCATCCCAGTATCATGCAGCGTACCCATAAAAACTGCTATGCCATTGCATTAAAGTGATTATTCTGGATCTCAGGAGCGCCACATCAGGAAGAAGGATGTAAATTATTAAGCCTTCTCTGAGGTTTTTATTGCCTATTTTCCACCGTGGTGCTCTCACTATTTAAGGTGAGTTTAAACTTATGATCTTTCCATAGGATCAAGCACGATGAGGTAGGGTTTCCATCATTAACCTGAATACTGCAATGACTGCATTTATAGCATTCCCATAGAATCATAGAATCAGTTATGTTCTGGAGAAATGTAATATTTGGATATTAAAGGAACAATAGGTGATTTTTCTTCAAGAAACATTTTTTGTTATGCTGGTTAAAAGTTTCTACACATTCCAATAGCAATTATTAAGTGGTCTATATGAATTTATATATTCTGTGGAAGGCGTTGGACCAAGAAATGTCCAGTGGAAAGGTTTGATTATAATATTTGTCATTATGATAAGCTTTCTTACCTGCCTGTTAACATGAGTATGTGCATACCTCTGCGACCCCCTGGTGCTACACAAAACATAGAATTCACAAAACCACAAAGAGCCACTGAACAGGATAGACATAAAGTGCATGTGTGCACCTAGTGCAGACAGTGCAGAACAGACAGTGCAATAAACAAGATAAACATTACAAAGACAGTGCAAATTAGACTGAATCGAAACAGAGCGAAAACCTGACTTAATATCGGTGTTACTAGCATTTCCACCCTAGAGTCTATAATAGGAGTCAAAAGAATCTGAAAAATTACACCATGGTTGCAGTATTAGTTTTGGATGGGTAGAAATATGGTGTGAATTAATTTTTTTGTTTTTCTATTAACACATAGCTTGTGTAGTTTGTGGTCCTTTAGCTCAACTCCAGCAGCAGCATGTAATCGGGTACTATTTTTATGTTTGGATTTGTAGTACTGTTTCTAACTGTACTACAAAGGTTTCCCAACAGTGACTGACACATGATGTATTAATGTTGTCTCTGGTCATCTAGTCTGTGCTCTATTATGGGTTTAGGAGGCGTTGCTTTGGACAACATGGGTTTGTTGCTATCAGGCCACAGTTAGCCTTTTCCAAGATGTCCTACCTTTAATCTGCAGAGATGGCATTTCTACTGCTCTACTATCATTTACGAGCAAATGAGCTTCTAAATTAGGAGCAGATGGATATCCTATTTCATTCTTTAACAATACGCCTAACTGTAAAGCGTGCAGAGTTCCAGTGCTAGGAAAGTGGTCACACAGTGCACTCAGTAGTAATTGTAAGATAATGGGTTTCACTGTGCAGACACCAATCTGCCACTGCTGGGCCCGTAAGCAAGGCCCTTAACCCCGAACTGCTTAGTTAGAACAATGTGACAATTGTAGATCGCTCTGAATAAGGACGTCGACCAAATACCAGAAACTTAAATGTAGTTTTTAAAAGGGAAAAATAAGGATATGTCATGATCCCTAGTTTGCACAATTAAACTAAAGACATAAGGAATATAAAGTATCTTAGTTATAATTATACCTGTATTTTATAGGAGATAGAAGAAACCAGAAAAGAAATCAATGAAGGGAACATGCATAGATACAACACACAGATACTAACCCAAGCCCAAGCTCAAAAAATAGATTTTTAGAGTTGTATAAATCTAGAGATCGAGAACAAATACCGATTATTTGCGTTTTTGGGATCAATATTGATATGTAGAACTGAATTACACTGAACAAGCTTTTTTTCATTTATTTTATCACATTGACAATACTTTCACTTTATTTCCTGCTAAAAATCAAAACAAAAGCCTTTTTTCACATCAATATACATAAAGTGTTCTGAAACTGAAACAAATAAACTTTATAAAAATAATAAAAATGCAATTCAAGCAAATCCAGGTCATTTTTCTGTATGTGGTGATGTCGGCTCGTTCGTCTATTCAAGCGCACTTCCAAATGTTCAACGAAGTGCTCCCATATTAATAACTGATATCAATTTTTAAAAAAAGCTTAAATCTTTGAAAACTATTAGGTTTCTAATGGTTCTAGAATTGTTACACAAAAACCAAAACGTGTTTTAATAGGCCATGTGATGATATGATCTTTAAGGTCTAATATACGTAACTATATAAGGTTATAATATGTTAAGTCAGTTATATGTCACAGCCACACCAGGTTCCCCCCACGACAGCTACTCCAGATACAATCAGTCCTCTCACTCCCCAGATGTCTTTCCTCACACAAGCGCTTCACAAGTTTGCAAACTCTTTACCACACAATCATAGCATCCCGCTACCGACATATCGTTCGGCTCTCATGGGAAGCTCCCGAGCTCCTCATACCGTTTCCAGTTGAAGCTAATCTTTCCTCTTTCTACTTGTCTTTTGCACTTGTAATAAAGCGACTCAATGGTTATTCAGGTTGCTCTGGCTCTTGTCCTTGAATACTGGAAAAGAGTTACTGAAACAATTTCAAGGGTTCTCTGTAAGTTACACTTAGCTTGCGTTCAAGTGGCATAGAATTTAACAAATCAGCTTCTAGGCAGGGCCTTGGCGACGTTCTGCTTAAGTATAGAAACAATGGTAGACGGACTATAGCGTGAAACCTGCCCATTTAAAAAAAAATAAAAATAATAATGCGTAGTATTTGAACAGGAAAAAATAAATATATAAACTCCCACCGGTTGTATGAAACAGCAGCCCGAATTTTATTAATCAGCCCAATGTATTTTTGTTATTGGTCTCACAAAAAGCCCAGTCTGGCAACACTGCTTGAGGTGGGTTCAGCTCACATGGCAGTGTCAATCACAATCATTGGCGTAGCCTTGGTCCATGTGATGTCACAAAAACAGGCATCTACTGACAGTCCAAATAAAGAGTCAAAGTTAATGTATCAGACATACAGATAACTGTGAAATAGCAAATACATTCTCAAAGCAGTTAAATTGGTTGACATACTCCTTTAATTGGACTTACTCCTTTCTGTTGGCTTGCTGAATGAGTTCAGTTTAGTGACTGGGTCGTGCAGCGGAGCACAGGCAAAAGTCTTTAATGCCGAGCTCCAACACAGCCGTTAACACGCGCAACGCTAACAGGTTTATCTCTGACAGAGCAGCTCTGTTTCTCTCACCTTACGTTTCTATATTCACAGTGTTGCACACTGTGTGCACTCCTAACAAACACAGCTGGATTTTGTAGCTACCGAACGGAAGAGACACTCGGTTAGCTGCAGTAATTTATGCCACAGTGCTGCAGAATTCTTGACTCTGGTTGGATGGACGCTGATTTAACTGTCCGTCTTCTGACAAGCAGCTCGTCTAACGTAACAGCATGCCCCATTATGATTTGTTGCTTACAGTATACATTAATATACTTAAAAATATACTCAGCCTACAATAGACAGTACCTTTGGCTAAACAAGTTGCAACAGTTTTAGTTTTGTGAGTGTCCCTGGCCCCCATCTGCTGAAGCTCTATGAGTTTGGGAACAGAGCCCAAAATAAACATGTGAGCTGGGACTCACTAGGATGTAATAGCTTGAGTGCTGGGTGCTTAAGCTAAGAAGGGTATAATTGATAACGTTTTTTATCTTTAAGGTAAAGGGTTCCTGACGGTAAAGTTCACTATTTTGTGAAGCAGTGGATAGTCGCTAAGTAGTGTGTCCATTAGCAGGTCCTGTGCTGAGTTTGGTCTCCGTGCTGATCTCTCACCTTTACATGTTCTACAGCTCTGGAGAAAGAGTAAACCCATTTTCAAAAGCAAGCCTGTCACATTGGATCTTGTCAGAGAGGGAGCACAAGACCTGGGGAAGGGGAGGGGTGTCTCTTCATTCTCAAACCGTAGCAGGTGAAATGAGCTTAACAGCGGCAAGGCAGGCCGAACGAAATTACCTCAGCATTTTGTTACGCTAAAGTTGAAGCCATAATGGATTCTATTATCTGCTGATTTTATTTCTATCTGTTTTTATGGCCTTACTGATGTGACTGGCATTAGAGTGCTGCTCCTACAGCCTGGGATGGTGTCTGAGATTTAGTCAGACTTGTCTCCCGGAAGCACCTTTGTCCAACAGCTGGCTTAGGACAGATGTGTAATAAATGTATTAATGAGTTATTGATAAAGCTTTGTGTGTAATACTCTGTGTAACCGGTAAAGGGTGTTTATTGTGCAAGTCGTAAACACAATGCACACTGGGAACACATTTTGCTCCACATCAAGCATGATTTATGATACGCACGCACACTGCATCGCTTTAGATCTTGACCCACTGGGAGACACTCTATAAAATAAGGACCATCAGAAGTACATATTCTAGGAAGTTTTGCATTTCGGTTATAGAACACACACAAAAAAAAAATATTAGCCTCACACCAGCACTAAAATGTGTAAAATGTTTAAAAATAAGTTAACCACCTCCTGATCAAAATATTCTCTAATAACACATTTCTCTTTATCCTTCTGCCTCCAACCATATAATCTGAGCGAAATACCGTCAGCACTCGCTACTTATTCACACCCGCATTCTTCCTATGTTTAGCCGGTAATTTAATTATAAGCATCATAGCTCTTGGTTAGACAATTATAGATATTTTTTTTGCCTTCTCACCCTGTTTATTTCATTGTCTAAATTCTGGAAACCATTCTGTCAATTCTATTAGCAGGGTTCTTCAATCGCTTATTTGTTTATTTATCTGCAATTGATATTTTATCCTGATTAGATTCACAGTATATTTAACTCGACATAAAGTCACAGTTCTAAATTTTCAATACACGCTGGACCGGATGCCAGTCAATTACAGGGCAACATTGCTAGCCTGATGTTCCGGGCTACCAAAATGTTTCTCTCTCATAGCTAGGAAAAAAATATATTTCACTGCTTTTGTATTCTTTTACAAATATCGTTAGGTGATTATGTTGTCTGTAATTTCCAGGCACTGGGGAGTCACTATCAATATGGGGGTACTGAAATTACGTTTCATTGCGCACTCACTTTTAACTTCTTGTCTTTCAATATGCAATCGTGTAAACAGTGTATACGTAACTGATTTTACACATTATTTTTTTCCCATTCCTGCGTCATCGTGCTGTCAGTCATTACTATCCTCATGTGACGGGTGAACTTTCACACAGCAAACTTAAACATGGGATGGAGATACATTGTGCTGACATCTGTAACAGGATCTTCAGTTAGAACCAAATGTGTGCATTGATGCTTGTAGATTTTGGTTTATTTTATAGCTGGTGATAATTAATTGTGTTTTGAAAATGTTTTTTGATTGCTGTTTTGTCCACTTTTACAATATTCTACATTAAAAATAATGTCTTGTTTAAATTTGAGCTCAGAAATTAGTTTTAGCTACCAATAACTCAAGAGTGTCTACCCAAAAGGCTACCAGGAATTTTTTTCAAATATATTGCGAGCCCTTTACACATGTGAAGTGGTAGCTTATTGTTTAAGGTGTTGAACTGCTGAAATGTAGCACACCGATATTATACTTAGTATAATTTTTTTTTTAAATAATCCATTATTACATATTTGTAAGTGGCAAAATTTTTCAGTATCGCATTTCAGCAATAACTATGACATTTCCTGTGAGTGTTAAACCCACCGGCTTGGAGGACTTTTATCCCATTCCCGAATACAAAACTGTTTCAGCTATGTGTAAATACTGTATACCTTTACACCAAGTGATACCTTTACTTAGCCAATCCACATGTTTTTTCTGGTTGGTTATAATCCAGGCACACAAAGTAGAGTCATGCGAAAGGGAGAAAGCTGAGCTCTAAACCCTATGTGTATGCTCAGTGAAGAAATCATGCCATAACTAAGCTCTCAACTGGATGTTGTTCACAATAAATCAGTTTTAATTGATGAAACTAAACTGATGTCAGAGTCTAGGCAGATTGGAAAATCCTCAGGTCCTGTCTTAGTGATTTACTCTAAATAACCCACACACTTACACTAACCCACAAAGAAGGTCTTCTTTTCATTATAGACAATACAGCAAAGCAGAAGTGCAGGTTTCCTAGGAAATAATCCTGACGTTCCCTGTCAAGAGCTGCTGAGGTCTAAGCACTGTCATGTCCATGCCTAATTTAACATGTCTTCTCTCCACATGCCACCGTCACAGCTATGATTTATGGGATGCCTAGACTCCAGGCACCTCCTACCTTCCCTTTAATATTCACCTAGAGGAAGCTCATATGCAGTTGCACATGACCTTAAATGGATCAAAGGACACAGATTGTAATTGCAGCAAAGGAAAAGCGAAAAAAAAAGATCTAAGGTTTAAAGCTATAAGGTTTAAACATTGTAGTTTCTGTCTGCCTGCGCATACACAAGCATTTCGTTTGCTTATTACTTTATACAAGGCTTCGACTTGATCTATTAATATATTGTAATTCATCATTCATTACATTACCGCTTCTTACCTGTCTGAGTGCTTTGAGTTACAAGCCCTGGTTGTTTATGTGCTTACTCAGGAGCTGTTTTGCTCATTTTTGACCGAAAGCCAACCTTGCTTCCTCAAAGTCGTAACGAAGCAGTCGAGGGAATAGCGCGTGACCAGGCAGGTAATTGTTTGACATTTTTCTTCCTACGACAGATTTGGCTCTCGCCTCATGTGATGATGAGATGAAGGATCGAGGAACATTACCCCCAGGATTTGGCTGCCTTTCATGAAAAATGTTTTAAAAGATACATCATTGCACCTAAAAGTGGATCAGTCGAGGAGACTTTGACGAAGACTGACAGTCTTTAGCTGGGACTCTACAGGCCACATTGCCCACCTTACAGCACTCTTTGTGCTGCAGACATCACGCCTGCACAGAATAATAATCACATCAGCCAGAAAGTACTTCTAAAACAGGAATAAATGTCATATTTGAATAAAGCTCTTTTTGGCGTTGTAATTGGGTCCAATTTAATAACAGCATCATTCAGTATGAGTTCCTAAAAGCAACAAAACAAATGTAACAGCTTTATACTATCGTCTCTGATCTGCAGATTGTTCAGAACAACCTGCTACACTGAAAGGTTTACACCCTGACAAGCAAGCTGAGCGGAATAGCCAGCTGACTCGGCTTATATTAAAGATGAACAGAGTAGTTTTGATTAGTATGGACAGCACAAGACATCTGCGGGGTGGACAGTGGCTTAGCGTTTTAAGGAGTTGGACTGCTGATCAAAAAAGAATGGGTTTCATTCCTATAACCTTGAGCAAGGTACTTGGTCCTCAACTGATTAGCTGGATAAACAAATAGAGATAAATGTAAGTGGCTCTGGATAAGGACGTCTGCCATATACTGGAAATCTAACTGGTGCCCTGATAAATTCTAGTTTAGTAGCAGTTAGCTAGTCAATTAGCAAACATAATCTCTAAACATAAACACTAATTTGTTTTGGTGTGCTTTGACCTGTTTTGCTGTTTTTTCAATAAAGCATAGGTTAATTCTGATATCCAGATAAAGTGTTCTTGTGCCAAATACATTACATTAGCTAAATTAATGTCATTTAGCGTATTCTAGTTAATTAAATGAATGTTCTGTAACTTAAGGAACCTAACTGGGCAGGCTATCTCTGCTGGGTCTTTGAGCAGGGCTATATAACCCTCAACGTCGTAGTTGTATAATTTAGATAGATGCAAGTCACTTTGTATCAGCGTTTCTGCCAAAAAGCATCAATGCTATGTTGAAAGCGGCAGCTCAGTGTTAAGGGTTTTAGATTGTTTATCAAAAGCTCGTAGGTTTGATTTCAAGCGTCACCAAGCTGCCACTGCTGAGCCCTTAAGCAAGGCCCTTAACCCAGTTTAAAAATGTATAAATTAGATTATGTAAATCGTTGTCAAATACCATAAATAAAGTAATCCTTCTCCTTTGGCACTGCATAACCCGTCCCTACTGTCCCTTATCGTACAAGGTAGGTACGTCTCAAGTTAAATGATTTTCCTGAATCTTTGACCATCTTTTACCAATTCCTAAATGATATATAATGCTTGTCTCTTTTTGGCTTTACCATGTTTGTTGTTTTTCTCCCAACAAAGACTTATGGTTTATAGTCTTCTATCTAGCGAATCAGTATTGATATATTATTTTAGATTGAGAATATAAAGTCAATCTACATACGGACGTCCCCCAATTGCTGTAAATGTAAACAGTTTTCCCCCTGTCTTTTGTCTCACTAGACTTTTACTATTTGATAGCTAGTGCTAAGGTTGTATTGAAGTGACCACATCTAACTAAGGCAACGAGCTGAATCTGGAAAATCATTCACGACTGTCTTCCAGGAAAACAAGCAAAAGTGTGGAATTAAACACACACCTATATACCCGCCTCGACTGATGTGCATTCACACTCTTGTTTGTGCTGAATCAGAACACATTGTATATTTTGTCACGTCTTCTGCAACGTCCTCCAGGACTGCCAGGCGGCAAGTCCAAATTTACAGTCATCATTACCTGACTCGGGTTACCTGGGAGTTGTGTTTGCAAAAAAAAATCAAACCTTTTTGCAGAAATGCGCATTGACTGGAAAACTTTGACAAGTTAATTTAAAACCTCAGCATTTTGTAAACTTCTCTTCCTGCTTCCATCGCACAGTCTTTGTGTGAGTTTTTCTGTGAGTAGCCGGGAGGGAAAACACTCTATTTTTTGAGATGCCATCATTTGGCTGCAGTTCAAGGCAAAGTTCTTAAAGCAAGTACCAAATGTTCTTAGATGTGCACTACAGCCGTATTATCAAGCTAAACACAAACAACTACTTGTCCAAATACCCCATTAGGCACTGCAACAAAAACACAGCTTAAAATGATTAGAAATGTAAATTCTGTTTTAGAAGACTGTTAAAGCAGGAAAGTTGCACACTTATCCGAGGGTTTAGTCAGCAGGATTAACCTCATCAGGAGGTAGAGAAGCTGAATCCCAGTCAGAACACTGTGTATCCCATCTCTCTTAGATAGTCCAGGTTTTTTTCTGCTTAGGTGCTTGGTGTTTATATTGGGAATAAATATTCATCCCCTGAACTGCACAGAAAGAGGCTGTCGTGATTCAGGTTGTTTACATGTGTTTCCTTGCAAACTCTGCCATCATATGTAACAGTTATGTGACAGTTCTACACAAATGGGCTGCAGACTTCTAACTTGTAATTTGTAAATCTGGAAATCTGCAACAGAACTAATTTAGGAATTTCCATTTTCTCATTCGTTTAATTTCGTGTCTTAGCCTTGGATGTCTGACGCATGTGGCACGCAATACAGAAATCCCCTTTTTTAAAGACATTGATTGAAGTCTCTTTTTTAATGCTTATAAGTATCAGCTAAACGCTGGAATTTCCAAATGATTTAAATACTCATTTTTTACTTTTTTGTTGCTTTTCCTCTTCATAACATGACGCTGTGATTAATTACTGTTAGTCAGTTGCCCATTTGGCCAATGAATGCTACTGAATGCTAATGCAAACCGTCCGCATTTAGTTTGAAGGCCTGGATATTTAAGGCTAGGGGTTTTCTAGGATTGGGTGTAAATGCTAATGCACACAATTTTGTATTTTTTTTTTTATATCTTTTTGTAAATAATCTTATCACTTTTTTTTTTTACATTAATAGTCTTTGTTCTTTTATATAGATTTAAAATGGATTATTAAGATTTCTTTTAATGCAACAAAATGGGATAAAGTTTACGAGAGGGTGAATCCTTATGCAAAGCACTGGAATAGATAGCGAGCTTGTGGAAGTACTTTCGCAAAAGACATACCATCATTATGTGATATTACACTTCTCACTATCCACATTCAGACAGTCACAAAAGTATAATTGCTCTTTAATTGGACTTTAATGAATTCAGAGAAATTACAAGGTAGGCTAAAAGCAACAGGTGGCATCAGCAATCTATTCTGTAAGCCTAGTCTTAATTGTTTATTGCCGTGCACATCTTGATGAAAAAGGTCTTCGGAGGACTGAACCATTTGAGTCCTGTTCGATAAGATTGCAAGCGTCCTATACAGCGTGCACCCATTTGCAGACTATTTTTCAGTTCACGCTGTAATTAATGGTCTATACATTATCAGAGCTCGACACAAGCAACCAACTCGCTCTGAAATTGATTCCTTGATTACCCCCGTGGCAACAGGGATTGTAAACCTGCTAAATGAGGCCGTGTAAGATGGACTTCGTTGGGCTTTACTGTTGTCTGTATTGCTTTTTTATTTTCTAATACATGTAACACAAAAAATACTTGTGATTCTTTCCCTTCAGATATCACATGTCCATCTGATTGGGTAATAATGCAATGTTGTGCAAAATATTGCACGGCACACGGGGTGAAATTGCTACATTCAGATTTAAAAGTAAATGTCAGGATCCACACCGAAACAGCTCAATATATATGGGGTGCTCCAAACTGTCTGTAATATTTCACAGCAGATCATTTCAGTTGCTCGCAGTTATTTCTTGAATCTGTTCATTACCAGACTGGAGTATGTGCAACTTTTGTAAATAAACTATGATTGGCTCGAATAGTTAAATGCTATAGTTAAATGTTGGAGCCCCATCACTGAAACTGCCACTGTTGGGTCCCCTGAGCAAGGCCTTCTCTGCTTTGGGATGCTGTATCATGGCTGACCCTGCGCTTTGACCCAAACTAGACTGGACTATGCACAAAAGTTTTTACTGTACAATTATTTATGTGTGACACATAATTTTTTTTTTCACCTTACTCACTTATTTAAGCGAGCAGAAACTACATTCCTGTCATTTGTTCTTGTTCGTGTCTTCCATCTGTTTGTTCTGTTCTGGATTTTTTTGACAGCCAGCAGCACTGATATGTTTAAGGACAACACCAGCTGCTATTAACAGCAGTAGCTGAACAAAACAAGTCTCTGTTAGCATGTTCTTCTTTGTGTGCTGCAAGGTATACTATAAGGTGCATTCTTATAGATCCCCGAACTTCTTGAAAGACGTTTTGCATAAATAGTTTCTTGGTAGTTCTTGTACCATCGGAGCTCCCGATTTAAACATCAGAGTACACTGCTACAAGCTATCACTGAAAAATGTAAAAAAAAAAAAAAAAACGTCCGGTAAAACGTCAGATCAACCATCTATTGTACATGTAAAAAATCACAATGTCCAGCCATCATACCGCTCAGGAAGGAGAAGGGTTCTTTTTCCCAGAGATGAACATGCTTTGATGAGAAATGTGTATATCAACCCCAGAACAAAAGCAAAAAACCTTGGGAAGATGCTGGCTGAAGCTGGTAGAAGAGTGTAATTATCCACAGTGAAACAAATCCTGCACAGCCACAGCTCTGGGGAAAAAGCTGCCCGTTGGGAGGGCCACACAGAGCCCATCTTTGCAGAGACGACTCGAATAGATTGTGTCCAGATTAGGAGGTGTATTTTCTACAATCCTTTGTGCAGTCCTGACGATTCGAGGCAGGTCTCTTTGGTTCTCTGCAGTGCTGCTGGTGAACCACACTGTGATGCAGTGGCAGAGTATGCTCTCTATTGTGCTCCTGTAAAAATGGAGTAGGGAGGATACTCTGGCTTTTCTAAGCTTTCTCAGGAAAAAAGCCTTTGCTGAGCTTTCTTCACTAAGTGGTGGTGGTAAAAGTCCATGTTAAGTGCTTTGTGATGTGCAGCCCTAAGAATTTGGTGTCATTAACCCTTTTGACCTCCCCACCATTTATTTATTTTATTTTCCGGTTTCTTCTGTAAGTTACAATGATCTAGTTTGTTTTAGTGGTGTTCAGAACCAGATCACTATCGTGACACCACTCAATCAGTTATTGAACCTCCTCTCTGTAATGTGTCGTGTCCTGATATCCGTCCAACTGTGGTGGTGTCGTCAGCAAACTTCACTATGGTGTTAGAAGAGTGGATGGGTGTGCAGTCGTGTGTAAAAAGTTCTGTATTAAGCGGGGTCTGTTTGTAAGAAAGTCCAGAATCTGTAAGCAGAGTGTGGTGGTTAATCCCAGGTTGCTGAGTTTGTTCACCAGTTTGTGGGGCTCTATTGTGTTAAATGCTGAACTCAAATCAACCACAAACATTCTGACATATGTGTTGGGATGCCCCAGATGGGACAGGCATGTGTGGCTGTCCAGATCTGTGGGGCTTTTGGTTTTTTTGTGGGAAAGAACAAGCCTCTCAAAGCACTTCATAATAACTGGTGTTAGGGCAACTGGGCGAAGTCATTGAGACTTTTGACTGTTTGTTTTTTAGGCACAGGGACAATTGTGGTGGATTTAAGACATGTAGGGACCACAGCTTGCTGCAAGGACAGCTAGCTGGTCAGCACATGATTTCATTGTTAATGGGAGAGATTTGTTTGAGCTAAAAGGAAGGGTACGCCAACAAAGTGGAAAGTAAGTGAAAAGCAAGTGAAAGTAAGGGTACAGGGACAGAGTTACCCAGTTTTAAACTATATTTGTCAAATACACTCTTAGTGATTTTTTTTCTTTTGTATATGCCAGCCTAATAGCTTGGGGTCAGGAATCCATGATTTAAGAAGTGAGCATCTTGCTCAAGGTCCTATTCAGGTGGTGGTGGGGCCTGAACGCCGGTCTTCCAGTCAACAACTCAGCACCCTTAACAGCCTTAATGATTCGAGCCACCAACTCCCAAAGCTACCAAGCTACTGCTGCTGGGCCCTTAAGCAAGTCCCTTAACCATTAACTAGTTGTAAAAATGAGATGATGTAAGTTGCTTGGACAAGGACACCTGTCAAATACCAGAAATGTAAATGTAATGAAAATTCCCACCTACTAGCTAGTTTTTCCCGTCTTACCAGCTACTGAGAGTGTAATTATTAATTATTAGTGTATTTCTAATTTCTCCAAGACATGCAAAGCACCTCATCTTTTTTTAATCTGCTCCTCTTGATGAAGCACCATGTAGCTGAACAGACAGAGAGGAAAAGCGGTATCTGCTGTCCTCTGCATGCATCAGCATCTTTTGGATTGAAAGGGGAGAGAGACTAATGATGTCCCTCCCACCCAAAAAGTTTTGCTGTAGTCTCTCGATGGCGATGGATGGCAGTGTTATCATTGAGGGCAAAAATTGCAGTCCTCTGACAATGGAACTTCAGGGACGCCCTAGGAGCCATAGAGCTGAAAATTATGTGGTGGTATTGGTGACACAGTTCTATAAATCTACATAAGCTGGTGTTAGACCTATTTCTCTGTTGCAATTGAATTACGTTGAACCATTCCTTTAAGTACATTTATTAGCCTTGTGCCTGGATAAGTGTCCTCTAATTTTTGTATTTTGTTTTATTTTGATTACTTTTACCCACCATTACACTTTTTCCGTTTCATTGTCCTCTCCTTTTATGTGCCTGTATTCTCATCCAGTTTGGAATCATGTCAACATTAGACAAGAGACTGTGTGCGATGATAGACTTCGCATATATAGATGATGTGACGTGGTGGGTTATGTTTGTCTGCCATCCACAACACGTATATATTTACACCTATGAAAGTGTCTGGCTTTAAACAGACTGGACAGATGTGGTGATGTGAGTCAGCGTCTCTGCGTCTGAAGTCCAGAGTGCTGAAACGTGACATTAGGCTTGGGATTAAGTCGGCTCACTGCTTTTCGAGCTGGGGAACTGGAGCAGAACTTTGTAATAGATCGGAGTGAATAAAAGCCGCAGTCCAAGAACAGTTTGTGTTGTAAATTATGCAACAAAATTTAGGCTTAATAAAGACCCACTTTTTGAATTTAATCTTATCCTCCAGTCTGTTCTTTTCCATCCATTTAAAAAGTGCATTTCGTTATTGCCACTTGCACTGCCTTCTATTTGAGATTACATCAGCCTCACTGAATCAATTTCCTTCTATGCAAAGTATTTCAGCATTTGTTATCCATTTCTCTGAGCTTTTATTGTGTACTCTTTGTTCTGCTGGTGTTCACCTGCTGAAAGCCTGAATTGCCGCAGCACAACCAGGAACTGCTCTGGCCCACCAAACTGCCGTAATACCATAGACGAAGTTCAAAAAGAGCAGTGCAAATCTGAGACAGCATGAGGAAGCAATAATGGAGAAAAGATAGCTGAAATATGTCTGATTTCCTGTCATGCCTCACACAGCTGATCTGAATCAGTCTAGGGTCAACCTGAACTAATACTAATCCAAAAACAAAAATGTGGGAACTTTAGTAAGTTTAAGTCGCAGGTTCCCCCCCCATCGAATGATACTCCCTTTGTACATATTTAATTAGTGCAGAAAGCTGTAGATAAAGTAAAAGGAAAGGTTTACTATGTCAACAAAGCACTCTGGATAAGAGCGTCTGCTAATGCGTAAATGCAAATGTGTCTTTACCTCATTTCACTTTCATTTACCTCACCGATTGCTTTATTAGGAAAGTTAAACTGACGCAAGGTAGAGCTGTTCTTTGCTCCTAGAACAGCTTAGATTTTGATTATAAGAAGTCCTCCACGTCTTGTCAATGTTAGAAGGGTTGAGTCAAGTAATCTCTAATGGTGTGCACCTAATGGTGTGCACTATAATGAATCTCTAGTTCTGCTACCTCCCAAAGGTGGTTATTGGATCGCGCCGTGAATGGGGAGGAATTAAAAGCTTTGTAGAACTCTCGGTGGTATTCATGAACCAGACTGAGATCAGTGTTAGTTATGACAGGCTGCACTGTCATGGTGGAATAGTCGTTAGAAGCTGATAATGGTGGACAAGTTGGTGGTAGCTCAGTGGTTAAGCGTGGCCCCGCTGAATAAAACATCAGTTGGATAAATAAATGAACATAAGTCAGGCTGGAATGGGCATTAATTGTTGCTCAACCTGAAATATGATGTACTCAAGTGACAAATGGTGAAAAGTGTGCCAACAAAAATTTACCCACATATTACACCACCTTATCCACTTATCTGAGTCAGGATTGTGGAGGCATCAAAGCTTATCCCAGAAAGCCAGGGCAGGAAGCAAGAAAATGGTATAATGTCACATTGCTGACACATTATTTTCGTTCGTGTTAATAAACTGCCAGTACCAAAAGATGTTTGGTAGGTAAGAAAAAAACATGGAGAAACCTAGAGATAACCCCCCCTGAGCGTGTACGTAAAATAGTATTTTTCAGGTTTTTGGCCAACTCCAACAAGGTTGCTCTCAAGGGTAAAATACGGTACTTTTGCTGAATGATTTACACTATAAAGATGAGATTCGAGCTTCATTAGATATTTTAGTAATACATAAACCTTGTAATGATCTTCAATTGTAGCTGTATTATATCTCATATATCCTTGTAGTATTATTATTATCAGCTGACCTGTCTACCATTACTTACACATGATCAAAGGGAAAACATCCAACCACTAAGCACAGGATAGAAACTTACTTACACAAGAGGAGGGTTAAGAGTCAACCCCCTAATTCTGATCTCCTGTTACGAGAGTTTTCAGTTAAAGAAAAAGTTTTTTTAGCATCCACAAGATGCTCGTTGGCAAATCTCTGATCCGTGATATTTCGTTTGGCCCAGGTCCCACCAGCCCCCCCCCATGCTTTCCTGACCATCCTATTTGATCTGGGCTTTATCTGGGACTCAGGCCAGATAAAAGCCTTTACTGCGGACCACCAGAGAGCCTGCGCTTGTTCATAAGACGACAGTGTTAAAACAGCTGAAATCTAGGCGTGTTCCCTCAGGGCTATATCAGCAATCATTAGGTACGAGCTCTGATTCGTGAATGGCATTGGGAAACAGTCGCTCTATATGGACCACTCAATCATCAACAGACAATGCTGCTTCTGATCAGCAATCAAAGACTGACTGGAGATTAGAACGTGAGTAAGAACAACTAACGAGAAGTATTTGAGTACCACAGTGGTCTGGCCAAGCTAAACATGTGGGTTTCACAAGAACACACACACTCTTCTATCCTACTCAAGAAAATGAATGCGGCAGGGAACAAACTCTATGATTTTAGCTGAGAATAGCGTAGCAATTCCACTAATATTTTCGTGTTTGTAGGAGAAACATTGAGTGAGCGTGTAAATCAGAAAAAAATGCTAATTTGTAAAACTAAATTTTTAAATGATAATATAACGATATCATTGTTCATATTCCTATATGTTACATGCGTTAATGATTTAGTTCATGAAATCCAAATTGTTCAGTTAAAATTAAATCTGGATGGTGAGAATTTTCACCAGTTATGGCGTGAAAACACCGTTTGCAATTTGACAACAAAGCAGGACTTTCAAAAATATATTAAACACAGTACTTAAGGCCATAATGAATATTATGCGCTGAATGAAATTGTCGCTCGCGGTACAACGACGGACTATGGTGGGTAAGCAACATAACGGTGTTGCAGGGTTAACACGACGTCGCAGAGCCTCAAAATAAGTAATTAATTACATTTCTTATCATGGACATGACAATAGTTAAAAAGCTCAACCCTTTTTATTGTCGAAAAAAAAAAATACAGAAATGATACCGTTCTGGGGTACAGCATGGTAATTTAGCATTTTAATAAAAAAAATACAAGAGTTGAACAAGTTTTTTTTTAATTCTGTTTGTCTTCAAATATTTTAAATAATAGTTATGAAGGGAGTACAGTGCTAGTGATTAGCACGTTGCCTCACAGCAGAAGGCCTATTCGATTCCGGGCAGGGGTTCTTTCGTGTGAAGGAGGCATGTTCGTCTGTGCGCATGGGCTTGATTGGTGATTCTAAATTGTCCAGGATCCGTCCTGCCTGTTGTCTTCAGAGACGGCTGGGGAGGCTCCAGCAGATACCCGTGACCTGAATTAGGGATAAGCGGGTATAGTAGATGAGTGAATGAATAATAAAGTTAAAATTGACATTAAAGATTGGCCGGGGCGGGATGAAAGGCACCACGTCCCGTAATCTTACGACACCACAGTTATAGTATTAAAAATTAAAGGGCAAATAACGAAATTACCACAGAAATTATTCTGTTCATGATTTTATTTGGTCTCTGCTCCGTTTTATGTTTTCTAAACCTCGACACGAGCACCTCTTCCCAGCTTCACTGAATCATAGTCATTCTCATTAACTTATTCGTTCTAGTAATAACTCTCGTTGCTAATCTTTGTTATTTTTTACTTTCCCTTTCACTGACGCAACATCTGCATAAATTAGGACATCTTTCATGTAAAGAGATGGGGCTGTAAATGGAAGTTGGCTCGTCTCGTATATATGACATGTAAATAAGGAGCGGTTGGTAGCAGTTCATTTCCGACAGAAGAAGCCGATTGACGGTTGCACTTAAATCAGCGCTTTGTGATGATTCATAAATCAGAATCTTGATTCCTTGCAAATCGGCGCTTTTTATAAAACTACAAGTGCCATCATCGCAATTTGCGTGTCATTGTAGCAGTTGTAAAGATTTCCAGAACAAGAGGAGTTATATTGGAATCCATATAAAGTGCAGCCTGTAAAAAAGGGAAAGAAGTAGAGGGATTAAAAGGGCCCAGCGTTCCTCTGTAGCCTCTGTTTCAGCGGGCAGACAGTAATAATACTGACAGGATATTGCATTGATGGTGATTAGAAAGGGGTTAGTTAGAGACACATAGCTTCCTCTGACCCTTCTACTTCATGAGCAAGTCACCAAACTGTCCGTTATGCCTCATTAAAATGAAACTGCACAGCACCCAGTCATCTCTATCCCAGTTATCCCTTTCCAAGTACCTCACTATCTGGCATGAAAATGACCTTTATAAGACACTGAAGACCTTAAAGTGGATCAAGAAGTAATTGTATGCTGAACCATTACTACTGCTGACTATCAGAATATTGTGTTGTCAAAGACAGACTATCTTCCATACATCGCCCTCTGTTCTGTTACGTTCGCGTACTGGTTTGAAATTCTGACTGGAATCTCCTCTTTATACAAAAATTGAGATGATAGAATATGGATATAAAATCTGTTACTGTATGGACCTAACCGTCCTGTTGTCCTCAGGTTAATTTTTAACTCTGTTAAGGTTTTTGAATTCTAACGATTTTAAGTCTGATAAATAGATCATGGAATTGCGTAGTTGATTGGAAGATAACTGAAGGATGTAACTGTTATGAAAGTAGCTGAATGCTGAGAAAAAACTATAGTGCTGGAGCTGAACATGAATTACATTCTAAGAGTGCACTATGGTAGCAATGTGGTTAGGATAACATATTACGTCAAGGCTATAGTCAAGTAAGCCAAATAAGAAATGCTGACATCACTATAAAACATTTACAATTACCAGAGCAGAATTACAGAGTTTCTAGGTTTTCATTTTGCTGAAGTAACACACTTTTAAATCTTGTAACTCATTTGTTTGAAAAGTGACATTGTCTTGAGCAGCTTACAGGACAAAGCGATAAAAGAAAAGCAAAAAATATTAGAGAGTAATATTATACACCGAACTAGACACGTATGTGTACTTTTATCGATCAGTAATAAGCAAGTCTGGGCCGACTTTGGCAAGGAAAAACTTCTTTAGATGGTATGAGGAAGAAACCTTGAGAGGAAGCAGACTGAAGAGGGAACCTGGGTTCAAACCCCACCACTGCCAACGCCAGCCCGAGTGTGATCTGGAGGCCTGGGAGACCTGGTTCAAACAACACACCTCCATCCGTCACTGTTGGGTATTAAGCAAGACCATACCTTCTGCTCCAGTGGCGCTGTATCATAGCTGACCCTGCACTCTGACCCCCAACTTACTAAGGTGGGATATACGAAAAAAGAATTTCACTGTGCTGTAACAAAATAAAGACATTTACACTTACAAGTATTATTAACAATATCTACTCTAGGGAGAGCTCTTGCGCATATGCATACATAGGATGTATATAAGTGGAGCTGATACATCTTTAGATGTCTTGGGTTCCTCGTGTTCAGGATTTTTAGCAACCTGCTGCTTGTGAAGATAGAGAGATGAATTAAGGTGTATAAGCAAGCAAACAGTGACCATGTTTATCCAAATAGGAGTGTAAAATGCAAAGCCGAAGCCTTCTGAATTAGCATCATTTCATGACTTCCTTGACATAACCACCTCAAGAGCCCGTTTACGGATTTATAAGCCGTTCGTCCTGCACAGGTTCATACTGCAATACTGCTGAAATCACAAGGTCTTCGATACAAATACCAGAATTTAACACAGACATTCAAATGCCACAAGTGTTTCAGTATAAAATGCAAAGGCAGAGAAAGCTGAGAGGACCAGAGAGGCACTGAACGTGAGCTTGAGAGAACTGTAGGAGAAGAATAGGGCGGTGTGAGGAGACCGGGTCTGCGCTGTTGTTTGTCAGTTTGGTTGTGCTAGGATATAATTAGTGTCTGGTTGAAGGGATAGTGAAAGGGTGAGAAGTATCTGTATCTGACTCTGAGGCTTGTAGAGGAGGGACACTGTGGATCTCTCCAAAGCTCTGCGATTAAAACAAACACCGCATTCCAGATGCTCTGGGAAAGAATGAAATCTTTTGGACGATGGATAAAAGAAATACAATTTATTTTGGCTTTGATAATCAGCCAGGCACTTTCATCACCTCACTTCATCACCAAAAAGAGGAAAAGGATTAAAAAGATTGGATGGTGAAAATAGAGAGAAAGAATGTTTTAAGAAACGGAAAAGCAAAGTGCCCTACAAAAATGGTTTATTAAAAAAAAAATCTCTCTCTCTCTCTCTCAAAAGAATCTAATCTAATATTATATATATATATATATATATATATAATATATATAACAAGAAGTGCCATTAGTGTAGAGATTTTCAGGGGTATCCCCTAGGTACTCCGGAGTCCTCCCTAGTCCACAAACAGACATTGTAGGCTGATAGTGTCTGTAGTGTGTGTATGAGACTATGCCCGGTGTTAGGTTGCCACCTCTCCTTGTTCTTTGAGACCTCTGGAATCGACTCCATGTTACCTGTGAGGATAAGCATTAGAGGAAATAGAAGAAAAGATCTAATTTCTTTTTCCTCCACCCTTCAAATTAGCTTTTAAACCGATTTACCTTTACATTAATATGTAAATAAAACCCTCACTGTGTGTTAACCGACTTCCTCACGTAACATGGGCGCCTCCGATTTTTGTCATTTTTGTATTTTTAGCAATTTGTTTTACTTAAAAAAAAAAAAAAAAAAAAAATGAAGTATTGCAATACGTATAACATTACGCTACCCATGTATTGTGATGTGTATAGTATTGCGAGGCACTTGCCAATATACACAGTCGCATCCTAGACTGCTGGGGAAATTTACAAAGAGAGAATGTCATTGTATGGTGCAACAGATGTTCCTGTACATATGACAATAAATTCTTAAATCATCCAAAAACCCTGGGGTGTACAAACTTACACACTCAAATATTTACTGATTGTATAGGATGTTTGTTGACAGGACATTATTAATAGTAGGAGTAATTGTCTTTATTCTCATTGCACAAGGGAGTACAACAAGCTATTATTGCTCACAACAATAGTGCAGTGAAAAGTAAAATCATTCTTCAAAATAAAATAAATAAACAAAAACAAATACACAAAACAGTGCAAATAATCACAAATTATCTGTTTAGGTCTGATGGTTTTTAAGGTTTCTTCTCACATCATTTCAGGGAGATTGTTGCCATTGTTGCCTCAGGCTTGCTCATTAAGAACAATCGTTATGTAAAACTACTTAAAGACGTAACATGGTTTTGATTATTCTATTTCCTTTTTTAATAAATAGACATTTTAGACTTTTTTTAAAGAAACTTTTGAGTGTATGTCAGTCATATTCTGTAGGATTTTTATATAATGATGTAATTCGGTAGGGCTGTGTCATACAAATCACAAGGCATGGCTCACAATACAATATATCACGATACATATTGCAATACAATACATACTGCAATACGTATTTCCAGAGACACCCTGATTTGTCCCCCCCATGTTTCCTATTGAGACCGTCAGTGTTGGGTCAGCTATTGGTTTAAAATGTAGTGAGCTAAGCTATCGGTTATTCCACCCTAAACGAGGTCTTACTTACTTTACCCAACCCTAATTTATTTGTGTAGGAACTCTGATTTAAACTATTTATGTTCCACATGTAAAGCTTTCAGTACACGTGTCAGCCACTTACTGATCCAGTATCGGTAAATGCGAATAGTGGTGACGTCATTTACTGATCCAGGTATCAGTAGATTGTGTGGACGCTACTGCGCTACTTCAATCAACAAAATACCTTCATTACTGAAAAGCAATTTTAACACTAACGCTAGCATCACTTTACTGAAAATTGTAGTAGTAGCAGTGCCTACAGACAACGACTGTATCTGTCAGCTACAACTACAGGAGTGGAGCAGGAAGTCATGTTACACACGCTGAGGGTTTTAGATAAATATTAAGATAAATCAGTTTAAAACGTTTATAAAATGTGTATCGATACTCGAGGTTAGAACAACGCAATATCGCAATATCGCAATAGTTATCTGTATCACTATCTACACAGTCCTATCATTTGATAGAAACAATGAAATATTTTTAGTAAAAAAAAAAATCCATTCTATAAAAGTTTAAGCAACAACACGTTTAGTATGTGTGTGTGTGTGTGTGACTTTTTAGTTAGTATGATGATTTTATTTACACTTTAATGTATAATGCAGCATTTACACTATAAGTTCACTGAATGCCTCTTTTTTTTCTCTTTGGTCTCACAGACCTGCTCAGCAGCGAGACCCTCAGGATCCCATAGACTATGGAGATGGAGAAGACTCATCGATGGGCCGTGCTCCATAACAGCAGGTGGAGAGTCGAAATCTTGCTGCCTTCTGCCTGATTCTGATGAACTGGAGCGTTTGAGTCGACTGTCTTTCTTTCTAGCTACCGAAACAACATTTCGGTATCGACTTTCTGCTTGGATTTTAGCCTTTTTTCCGTTCTTCTCTGCTCGTCTTCTCCCAAGAAAGAAGTGGAATTGAATGGAATTGATTGCACTCAAAAAGAATTTTTGAACCCAGTCAGACACCAGGCTGTGTGTTTACGCCTGACAGGCTATAGAAGAAAGATAAGAATATAAACTGCAGGAATCATCGATTGATTAGAATTATGAATTCCTATAATAACCTGTCACATGACTGCTACCAACCAGAAAAGTTAAAAACAATCACATGCTTTCTCGGAGACTAACACACGCGTCCTTAGAGACTTCATACGTCTGCTCGTGTCATGCATTACAGGGACGTCAAACACACTCAGAGCTCTCTCACTGCGACGCTGTTATAGATTACACCTGCTATCTAATGATCAGAGCCAATCAGAAGCTAGAAAAAGTATAAATGCCAGGAAAGGATGGAAATTACGGTCTGTTATTGTTCCGTGTATAGAGCCAGTACCGCAGCATGCCTTAAAAACCAACAGCAGTTTTGGTAAAAGCTCCCAAGAGTGAGTTTGATGCAGAAAACAACGAGGGGAAAAATTAAGTTAAAAAAATGTATTTTATTTAAGAGTTTTTATTGTTTTTTAATCTTTAAACCGTATTAGATGCCTTAAATTCTAATAGTCATTCGTAAAAGGAATTCCGTTTGTACACTAAATCTCATAAGGTGTGGTTTTCATAAGACTGCAGGGAATTCCATCCGTACCGTGTAGAAACACACAACATACTAACCAGTAAACGTTTTATAGAAAATGCAGTTAGAGTATGATTTACAGTAGCAGGCACGTGGGCTGTTATATGGTTTTTAGCAGAACTTTATGATTTTTAGAAGAGACTGTAAATGATCTAAACTCCCCTATCAAAAGAACTCTCTTTTTAGAGAACTGCTATGCTGTGTGTAATATCCTCCTCCTCCAGTCCATCAACACACAGAATCTGATCATCCACTAAATGAATTATAGATGGAGGGGATATTTGATTATGGGTTGTAGTTAGGTCCAATGCATGATGTCGTGACTAAAAGTCTATTGAATACTGTCAATGTTTATGTCCAAACACAAAACAAGAGACAAAACAATCGTTTTTTTAACTCTGACTTTCATACTGTAAATATTAAATTTGCTTTAAATTACTTGTACAGGAAACTTGGCTGATTTTACTGAATAGACACACACACACACACACACCACACACACACATTGCTGACTAAACTGTACTGACATCCTCTCATATACATTTTTATTTCTGGCAGATTTCCTTATCCAGAGCCACTTGCATTAATTTCATATGTCCAACTGAGCAGTTAAGGTTTATGTATGTTGACCAGCAGTGCAGATTGGTGGCGCAGGGAATTGAACCCACAGTCTTTAACCCAGGCTTCTGATTCCTTTCAGTAAAACAGTTGTAGAGTGTATTTTTGCCAACAAAAAAAAAATCCATACACAACATAAATAAAAGGGAAGTGGTGGCTCATGGTTAAAGTGTTGGACTATCAACCCAAAAGATCATAGGTTCGATTCCCAGCTCCACCAAGCCACCACTGTTGGGCCCCTGAGCAAGACCCTTAACCCACGATTGCTCAGATGTATAAAAGAGATAAATGTAAGTCGCTCTGGATAAGGACGTCTGCCAAATGCTAGAAATGTCTCAAATTAAATCAGTGTAAGACGGTAATCTGTGTTATCTTTCATTTATTCTTTGCTAGACATTTGCAATTTTCTGTGGATAAAGATTTGACATTTCTAAGCCAATGTGACTTACATTTCTGTCCTTTTCTTACTCCGGGGCCCCAGCAATGGCAGCTGGGGATGCTGGGAATTAAACCTATGATCATCTGGTCAGCATTAACATTTACATTGGCAGCATATATTTATTTATCTCTTCTATACAACCGAGCAATTCGGGGGTTCAGGGTCTTGCTTAGGGGTCCAACAGTGGTAACTTGTTGGTGCTGGGAATCGAACCCTGATCTTCCAATTAGCAGTCCAACACCTAAACTACTGCACTAGCACTTCCTGTGGTACTGCACTGTGCATTTGGGAACATCAATCTAGTCTTACTTACAGACATAAAAAGCAGCAGCAAAATCAGCCGGAGTTTAAGAAAATAATGGCTTTTAATGGCCTTTTTTATTCGGCCCGCATTGATTGTTAACCGAAGTACTTCATCCAGTTCCACACACGTTCTCTGCTCTTTCCGTCTGGCCTCCTTTACTTCTATCCCATTATTGATTTTAAGTCGCATTACAAGACATAAGGGGAACAGCAACAGATTGCGCTTTGTCGAATAAAGGCACAGCTCAGCACACACTCATTATGTCATCATCATCATCATCATCCAAGACATCTCAATCGGCCATTTCCACATCCCCTGCTGGATAACCATGTAGAAGTTGGAGCAGGAAAGCAGCAAAAAGAAAAGAAAAGGGCTCCTGATCTAATTTAATTACCCTTCTTCATACAATCAATTACCTTTTCTTTCTGAGCTCATCTGCTCCCGCCACACACACGTCTCCTGCTCGGGAGGACAACAGATAATGTTTGTGTTGACAACAATGAATTGCTCTGTGGCTCTGTGAGATTAAATGAGTTACGTGAGGTGGGTGAACACCCAGCACTACTTTATAGTTGAGTATAAATTAACCTTTCGTTTTTCCGCGTCATTAAATTAATATGCAGACGGATGCTCGGTCCTGGTTTGTAGTGAGGGAATCAAAAGACTTTCCACCTGCAATGAAATACATTAAAGTCGTTTATCTTCTTAATGTTAAGCTATAATTTCAGACTATACACAATTTTCCCTTATGCTGGAATAAACAGGACTTTCTGTAAATTGACTGTGTGTGTCTGCATGTGACGCAGAACGGAGCAAACATTGGAGTCCTAGGAAATCTTCATACAATAGAACTGCAAACATCTAGAAATAATTTAGAAACATCCACTTCAGCTGTGTCTGAATTAGCTTAATTCAAGCCAAGTCATCTTTATTAATATAGTGCTTATAACAACAGAGATTGTGACAAAGCAGCTTACTTAGCCTGACATTCACTAAACACTTACTAAAACACTCAGTTCGGTTTAACTAGTGTCTGTAAAATACTAGTGTCTGTAAAACACGACTAAGCAAGCCGGAGGTTTCAGCAGCAAGGAACCGAAACTCTATCGGTGACAAAAATGGGGAGAAGAAACTCTTGGGAGAAACCAGACTTAGTCAGGGGGTCAGTTCTCTTTTACTATATAGTATGCAATAAACTGCTCAGGGCTTTTAACAGGATTTGTTGGTTATTTCAGTGTAATAATTGGTTAATTTAATATTCTTAAAGAGAACACTTTCTTAAATAAGAACACTTTCTTAAATAAGGCATTTTGTTATTATTTTTCAGCACTAAATAGCATCTAAAACTAAATAGAATCGAAAACTAGCTAAAAAACCTATTATTTATTTTCTATTTTTCTTTTTCTTTGTAAGTTGGGGGTCAGAGCACAAGGTCAGCTATGATACAGCACCCCTGAGGAGGAGGAAGGGTTAAGGGTCTTGCTCAAGGACCCAACAGTGACTGGCTGGCAGTGGCGGGGCTTAAACACAGGTGTTTCTGGTCTTCAGATCAGCAAGAGGGGCTTGAACCCAGGACTTCCTGGTCTCGAGTTCAGCAACTCAGCTCCTTAACCATTTAAGCCACCACTGCACCATATAAGCTATGCGTTACTAACAAAATCCAATCACACCATATGCAGACTTTCAACCAGCAGAACAAACAAAGATTTAAAGACAAATAACTTATTGTACCTTTAAGAATCATTTTCCAGAAAGTTCCCGCTACTTGCTCTTGGATGCTTAAGACAGACGCTTTACTATCCCATGAGCCTGCGGGAGAGACGAGTTTACGATGCAGCACTTTTCTTAAAGTAGCTTTAAAAAAAATTGTTCCCCGAAGCTAAATGACATTCATTAACCATCATCCAGGCAAACGTTATCTAACTATACACAATGATGTGATGTCATAGTCACGTGACAATATCAACGTCGGAATTTTATTCAGTTATTTAGAATTGAGTTATTTAACAGTGACGAAGACGTAAATGTAGTTCGTAGATAAGTAGTATGCAATTTCGTGCAGCCCCTTCCTCTCTCTCCCTCTCTCCCTCTCTCCCTCTCTCTCTCTCGCTCTCTCTTATAGTTTTTCCTGCTCTTACACACACCCAAATATCGTTCTGCCTAACATAATCAGCTTCCCTCTCCAGCCGTTCAACTCCCTATGCTGGAAACAAGAGAATCAATTACTGTTAATGCATCCTACAACTCCACAACACCACAGGCAGTGAACCACAAGCTTACTGTAAATGGAATATCAATCTGTTATTAGGAATATTATCAGCACAATCATTTCATTCTCATGTCTTAAAGACATTCATCTCTTCCAATCCAAATTTAATTAGACATCAGACGTTCCTCTGTTTTTAGAGCGCTGTGTGAAATGGTGTGTATCAGATGGCTTCGGGTCTGACTGGTACATGTGGGCGCTTCAGAACTCTGACAGATGATCTACTGCTCTACCGGAGCAGGAAGAACCTGAAATGCAGCTCTGGATGTCAGACTTGAGCTGTGGGACTCATCAAGTTCTGCCAGTCATATACTTCATCCTCTCCTCTGTCTCCACTGCCTGTGCCAGCTTTCCAAACAGCAGTGCCATCTGCAAAACATTCTAATTCAGAGTACTGATCAAAACAGACAAGAACACACACACACACACACACACACACACACACTCACAGATCTGAGGTCTGCTACCAAAAACAGCTCTCTCTCTTAATCTCCCTCTCTCTCTCTCTCTCTCTCTCTCTCTCTCTCTCTCTTCCCCTCCCCCCTCTCTCTCTCTCTCTCTCTCTCTCCCTTCCCCTCTCTCTCCCTCTCTGTCTCATTCTCCCCCCTTTCTCTCATATATATATATAGTGTAAAGTCATACAAGATCAACTCATCAAGATAAACAAAACAAATCTAATCAATTCATTTCAGAGCAAATGCCGTTAGTAAAGTCACTTTTATTATCTTAATTAACATTTTAATATATTATACGGCAATTTCCTGTCCCCATGATTTTAATTTGTGTGTGTCTGTGTGTGTGTGTGTGTGTGTGTGTAAAATAGTCCTGGATCCACAGCTGTGCATGTGTTAGTCTGGAAATTGATGTGCCTTATGGATTTCCCCTCACGTATGCAGAGGGTGTTATTGCATTAAGGTGAGTATGTCCTGTTGTTTATTTGTGAACATGGTTGTGCGATGGAATATGACTGACGTTCTGCATTATAAAGACGACATGTGCCAAATTATTCACCTGAACTCTTTACTGTTCAGCTGTGAAATGGACTTCCCAGTAAAGCTATGCCTTTATAGTCTCATTTCATCCTCTAGCTTAGCCAGAAATCCGGCATCAGCATAATAAGGATATTCCTGCCATGCTGAGCTCTTAAGCTCCTGTTCCTGCCACACTGAGCTTCGAACTGGCTAATCTTTGTACCTGGGCTCCTGTTCTCACCATCCTGACATTCCCAAGCACTTACTTTACCATCCAAAGGTTTTAAGCTCTTTTCACCTATTCTAAGCAACATCCACAAGCACGTTACCATCATCATTATGCTCTCAAGCTTCTATTTTTACCCTTTAAGAGCCGCACAGTGTCCTATCTCTGCCCCAAGATCCACAAGCTCAGACTTCCTCTCCTCCAGAGGTACATGAACTCCTACACATGACACACATTTTTTTATCCCATTGTAAACAAACGAATGTCTTCTTGTACAAATTTCAAATTATGTAGCTTTTACCAAAAACCATAATATACTACCCCTGCTTGCCCCGCAACCAAAAATACTTACCCCTGCCCTCCTAGGTCATTATCCTCTTTTTCCCTGTACATCAATTCAAACAAAGGTTTTTTCTTTTATCCTAAGGTCCACAAGATCTACACCCACCATCCAAAACGTTTTCAGCCCTGCAAACCCAGCTACCACCAACTTCCTCCCCCTTGCCAACCCAAGGTCCAAACGGTCCTACACCTGCCATCCAAGGGACAACAAACATACACCACTGCCATGCTATGGAACGCTTGTTTCTACTTCTGCCATTCAGATGTTTAAAAGATCCTAGGGTTGCTGTGCTATGGATTCATCACTTTAGGGCATCTCCTTAAAACAGTTTAGTCATGGTCTGTACTAGTTGCTGTATTTGAGTCAAATACAAAGTTGTTGCGTTGTTTTTCCAATTTCTCGGGACTATTAAATATTTTTTGTAAACACAAAAGTAGCTTACGTTTACTACACTTACAGACTTTCAGAAAGAGTTGAGGGAACGGCCCAGATGAGCTCCCCTGCTGTTTCCATGTTCTTTCCTCGGTTTCCTTCACTTCTCCATCCCTCTCAGTTTGCTCACCAGGGGTGATAGCATTGAAGTCTGTAAAACTACTCTAGGACAATCGTTATTGCAGAACCACTTTAACAATACATTTTAGCCCATGTTCTTTTTTAATCCCAGGCGCTATAGATACAAAACCGTGTGTTGTGTAAATGCATCATTATCGGAGTATTGTTTGCCCTGTATGCATCTTCAACCTTATGTGCGACACATGATTTTGGTACATGATGTGAAATGAGACAAGAAACGATTTTACGTGTAGCTGCCACAAATTAGTTTCAATCCAGTCATTGATTTCGGACATTATACCCAGGTGCTGGTTGCCGACGTTTACTGCTGAAAGAGATGAGCAGCCTATAATTAAGGCGGTAATTGGAAAGCATTAGTCCACAGCCTCTCAGTTCATCTGGACGGACACTGAAACATTTCACTGATTTCGCTGACAAAGTAGAGGAGTTAGTCCAGTGTTGCAAAACTCGCTTTTCCTGATTTGGCTATGTGCCTTCTTTCAATCGATCCAGCAGTAGTCTGCCTTCTTAATTTTACCATAGTGTCTCTGCTGACCTGGAAGCTATAGCCCTGATAGCTGCCAATGCTTTTCACTGCTGTATATGTTCTTTTGCAGTTTACCTGACCTTCAGCATTACCTGTAGAAGAAGTCAGCAAACAGATGCTGATTTGCAGCAACTTGCCACTGTATATCTGAATGGGATCATATAATGTTGACAGTCGCAGCAGTAGCCAGCTGTTCGGCTGCCCCCACACAGCCTGACCTCAGAAGAAATGTTTTGCTCTACTATATGTTTACACAAGAATAGTAACCAATTTTCATCCATTCAATCCAGTTTGTCTGGTGCCAAGCAACACCACTTATTTTCTCTGACAGGTGATGATCTGTCTACAGCTTTCTGCGGTAAAGTAAAATGTGCTAACAGTATCACAGGCAGACATGACATAAATATATATAGCAGTGTGTGCTGTTGCCTAGAGAAAATCTGGCATTCCTGCTGGTTTTTACTAGTGTATGAATACAAATACACATTACATTTATATTCTGGTATTCATTAACTGAGCAGTTAAGGGTTAAGCGCCTTGTTCAGAGGCCCAGCATTGGCAGCTCAATGATTCCAAAATTGTTTAATCAGCAGGTCAACACCTAAACCGTTGAGCTACCACATCCTCCAATTAAAACAAAGTATGACATTCTGCATTTGAAATTTTAGCACTATCTGAAATCACATACTTGAGTACTGTATAGTATGTCAAATGGAGTATGCAAGGCAAGTAGTATGACTGAATCTGATAAGATAATACTCGTGCCCGGATTTTGAGGTTTGCATCCGATGTACATCTGACTATTCCATAGGACGGCAGGACAGGTGACTCCTCATATGTGAAAGTGGCGAAACAGCACTTTTTAACTACTTTAATTAGCTTGAAGTTCTTAAAAAAACATTGTTTCTTGTCATTAAAATGCACTCGTTTAACATCATTTAAGTTAAACATTATCCTACTTTAAATTTGCGCTTCTGTGACGCCGTACGTCACGGGACAATATTGAAATGGCGGATGTAGTACAGCCAAATTTTCATTGTTGCTACTTGTAACCATACTATAGAGAGCGTACTTTTTAACGGTTGAGAAATATGTGCCTACTTAATGAAGTATGAAAGCCACGTCTCCTGAATGCATGAACATGCACAGACTGGACGACCGGAGACAACATTACTACAATACATCATGTGTCATTTACTGTTGAGAAAATTTTATAGTACAGTTAATAACAGTACTAAAATACCAAACATAAAAATGATACCTGACTACACGCTGCTGCTGGAGTTAATCTAACTGTAGAGCACACAAACTACATAAGCTATGTGTTACTATCAAAACACACCAAAATCCAATCGCACCATATTCCTAGCTGTCCGAAAGAAACACTAAAAACAAACCTAACACTGATGTTTATTCGATGACTTAATGATTAACTTAATAATCGCTATCGGGTTATGTCGAAACTTTGTATATGTAACTTTTTATGTAATAATTTATCGTAATAGCCGTTTATCTTCCGAACACACTATATGACTTAAGCCTACAAGATCACCCCCAGCAGTGTACTAATACCCTGATGCTCATTTAATTAGTCTGATTTAATGAGTCACTGGCATGGAATAGTGTTTTGTTAACAGTCAGAATGGGGTTTTCCCCTAGACACTATTTCTCTATAAATAATCAGGTGAAATGTAGTGATTTACAGAGTCGATAGGGGCATAAAAATCTGTAGATATTGGGCAATCATTAATATTTAAAAACTGAAAAAATAACCCTACTGTAGCAATATTTTCCTTTTATTCATACACTATACTGCCAAAAGTTTTTGACACCTCACCGTCAGATCCATATGTGGATTTCTTTAAAATCTTGCTACAAGTTTGGAAGTGGACAGTTGTCTAGAATGTCTTTGTATGTTACAGCATTACATCAGAGACAGAGAGTGTGGCAATGTCTCTTTTCACAAAACAAGTTCTGTGACATGCTGTGTTATGATTGGAGAAGAAAACCTGCACAAACCCTTGACCGTAATACCACTGAACTCCTTTGGGATGAACTGGAACGCCGACTGCATCACAGACCTCCCCACCTGACGTTAGTGCCTGATCTCACTAATACTATTGTATTATGTGTCACATATTCTTAACAGCACAGGGAAATTTAGGGTCAGAGCGCAGGGTCAGCTATGATACAGCGCCCCCTGGAGCAGAAAGGGTTAAGGGTCTTTCTCAAGGCCCCAACAGTGGCAGACTGGTAGCTTGAACCCAGGTCTTCCATTCGACAACTCTTAACCATTTGAGCCAACACTGCCCCTGTGTATCTGAATGCACACATTTCTCACATTCAAACTCCAAATTGTAGTGGACAGACTTAATAAAAGAGTGAAGTTTAATCTAATAGCAAAATAGGAAGTACATCTGGAATAAGACGCCTAAAATCACATATGTTTTTGAATTGAACATCCTATTCCAGATTTAGTCTAAGTGTCACTCCTAGAAAAGCCTAGACACTTCTGTAAGCCAAACCTCAAAGAATAGAGAGAAATTAGTTCTATTACTCAATTGTAATTGTATTATCCTCGCTCTTAATTTAATCAGGAGAAGCATACAAACCTGCAACAAAATCTGGAAGACTGACGATAAATTTCAAACCCTACAGCTTTAGCTTTAGGAAAATACTAAAGGATTTATAGGGTTTCAGGTTTTCCTCCGATTACCGAGGTTAGGGTTAGATGTAGCAAAGCTTTAATGAATTACTTTCATTAGCAAATATGTCAGCAGAAAACAGTCGTGGAAAAAAAAAAAAGCTTTTGAACTGGGTGTGCACAAATAGGTTCACAAGGTTAATAAAGGTGGGTGTGCAGGAAAAGAGAGAGAGAGAGAGCGAGGGAGAGAGAATGCTGATGAAATAGTTTTGCATAAACACAGTACAAACCTGACAGGGTTACTTAATCAGAGTAAAATAACCCTGGTGGTATTAGACTTTAGGTATGAAGGCTTGTTTAATCCTGGTGATTTTATCGGACTTTATAGTGCAGCACAAAACACAAAAGATGAGAAGTCTAGTTAAGCAATACGTGACTCCTCTGAGTCGATCTGCAGTAAAAATATACTTCCAGCACTTTATACAATGAGAGAATGCAAGTCTCTGTCATTCGATTAATGGATGCCCGTCTCTGTAATTTACTCCAGCGATTGAAATGCAGGCCAGAATTTCCTCAAATTGAGTGTTTGTAGGATGGGGCCATATTAACTTCTGAACGTCATCCTGTCAAATGCACTCAAGCACCCCTAATCACACATACACATATATTTAGCGCAGTTAGCTAATCCTTTGACTGTTTTCCGTGTAGCGCTGAGCATGAACACGGGTTTCTGTGCCTGACTGCAAGGATATGACCGTATGATGTATAGCATACAGTATGTATCAACAGGCTTTTTTACAGGGTGGCACGCAAAGATTCAGTTATCTCAACACCGGCATAAAACTTCATTTAAACAAAACACAAATAAAGCGGTATCACAATTGTAATCCGAGCAAAGTGGCTGTGAATATGTAAACACAATGCAAATCCTTCTAATCCCGGACCACACACTTTGAAAGGCATAAACATTCTCAGTCAGCGAGACAAAGTTTTATCCTGTATGCATTTGCTTGAACACAAACAGCAAAAGCATGCAGACTTAAGCGCCAGATTAAAACAAAGCCTACATCCAAAAACATCCCAAACAGGCCTTGTAATACGTACATTATCCTGCCTTTGAGACCTCCGATCTGGGAGGATAAAACTCGCATACTTCTATACAATACAGTACGCACGAACGAGTATGAGATGTGAGTAGTATTTCTGAATCTTAAGTATGCAAAAAACAGTGCACAACAAGTTGCCAGATGATCGACTATACACAATGGATGCTTTACTATTACAAGCCCATACTTTTTTTGTTCCAGCATCATTTTCTAACTTTTAAATTCGCACTGCTGCTTTTCCGTTTGGAATTTAATTACTAGTTGTATAGATGTGTCCACAACAGTGAATGTAACAAAAAAAAATTGATGAAAAATGACACTTAAGTGAATAAAAATGGTTTCAACAGAATGTTGATTTGGGGAGGCTTCCAGGTGGTATCACTACTTTGTAAACGTTTCTTTTTCTTGCTGCTTGCACTAGCCATACATTACAGCCGGTAACCTTGGGGATCGTGTGAAGGTTGTGCTTGGAGATATACGGCTGGGGTTTGTTCTTTGTGTTTGCTGAGCTTGCTGCTAGAATCTGATGAACATCTCCTTTATTGCAGTTTCAATCCTTGTCACCGCCAACCCGGACCTTGATTCGCTCGCCTTTGTTTTGTTTTCCCTCCTTCGCTAAAAACTGATGAGATTGATAACTCCGAGCAGAGTTTGGTCTAAATCACTGATAGCAGAGTGACTTGGAAAAGCACAATGAATCATGCACTTGAAAACATTCCACTAAAAGACATGTGTGACTCAAAAAAAGAGTATTTTGTGTTAATGTGGATAGTGATAGTGAAAGATTGCTCTGGATATACAACGAGGGAACAAATTATCTGATCCCCTGCTGATTTTGTACGTTCGCTAACAATGAAATGATCAGTCTATTATTTTAATAGTATTTTTATTCTAACAGCGAGAAACAAAATAACAAAAAACATCCAGAAAAAAGTTAGACATCGATTTGCATTTAAATGAGTGAAATAATATGAGCAAAAAAAAAAAGAATTGTACTTGGAGGCAAAACCTTTGTTGGCAGTCACAGAAGTCGGACGTTTCTAGTAGTTGGACACCAGGTTTGCACACATCTCAGAAGGGGTTGTGTCCCACTCCTCTTTGCAGATCTTCTCCAAGGCATTCTCCAAACCTTCAGCTCTCACCACAGATTTTCTATGATACTGAAATATGGGGACTGGCTGGGCCACTCCAGGACCTTAATGTGCTACATTTACATTGACACTGTCATTCTCTCTCTCTCTCGCTCTCGATCTCGCTCTCTATACCCTTCTCTCTGTCTCTCTCTCTCTTTCTATCTCTCTCTCTCTGTACTCTGTTCTTTCTCTCTCCTCCCTAAATTTTCTTCTCCTTTTCCCTTTTCACATCCCATTTTCAATGCCCTGTCTAGGGAAAATGGGTTCACACCCAAGAGTTGATGGTACATGCCCCCATCCAGATGTATAATGTTTAGACCTTCATGTTTGACAGTAGGGATGGTGTTTTTGGGATCATAGGCAGCATTTCCCCTCCTCCATACACGGCGAGTTGAGTTGATGCCAAAGAGCTCGATTTTGGTCTCGTCTGAGCACAACATTTTACCCTGTTCTTCTCTGAACTATTCAGCTGTTCATTGGCAAACTTCAGACAGACCTGTACATGTAATTTGCTAAGCAGGGTGACCTTGCTGGGGTTGCAGGATTTCAGTCCTTTATGGCGTAGTGTGTTAACAGTTGTTTTTCCAGCTGGCTTGAGATCATTGACAAGTTCATCCAGTGTAGTTCTGTTCTGATTCCTCAACGTCATGATCATTGAACCTCCACAAGAAAAGATCTTGCATAAAGCTTCAGACTAAGGGAGATTTTGTGTTTCTTTAATTTGTATCTTTGTGAATAATCACACCCTCTCACCAAGCTGCTTGCTGATGGTGTAAGTCTACAATCTTGTCCTTCACATCCCTGGACAGCTCCATGTTCTTGGCCATGGTGGAGAGTTTGGAATCTGATTGATTGACTGCTTATTTGGACAGGTGACTTTAATACAGCTGATCTTAGAGAGATTAAGAGAGCCTTCTAATATCAGCTTATTACCTGTATAAAAAACACCTGGGAGCCAGAAATCTTGCTAACTGTTAGGGTCAAATATGTATTTCACTTTTAAAATTATACATTTTATACATTCCATACATAAAACTGTACATTTTAACTTATTACTCTGTCATTTGTATTGTTAGATTTTGCTTTAATTGTATATACTACTGGAACCTGAGAATTTCCCACTGGGATGAATACAGTATCTATCTCCATCTCAATCTATATATATTTTTTGAAATGTATTTTTCTGGATCTTGTTCTGTACCTGTTAGAATAACCCTAACAATAAAATGATAGACTAATCATTTCTTTGTCATTGAGCAAAATCAACAGGAGCTCAAATAGTTTTTTCCCTCACCACATGCTTCAGGTTTTCGATTTCTTTGATTTAATTATTATTTTGGTGTGTATGAAGAGTCTACCAACTCTGTACACGCTTGTAATTGACTTTGGATGTTTGTCTGTCTCTCTCTCTCTCTCTCTCTCTCTCTCTCTCTCTCTCTCTTTCTCACTCACTCGCGCTTTCTGAAATGTACCCCATGTTTCCTGGATTAGGGCTGATCAAAGCTTTCTCACATTTCCTGACAGAAAAAAGCCCTTACAGATCTTATAGTGCCTCAGTCCGTCCTCTCCGAATGCACTGAAACTAAAAGATTTTATTTTCACTAGTGTCACTGTCATCTGGTTGAACTAAATTCCTAGAAAAACCAAATGCTGGGCCCCTGAGCAAGGCCTTTAACTGCTCAGTTAATATAAAATGAGATAAAGTCACTTTGGATAGGGGCATCTGCCAAATGCCAAAAACAGGGAAAAAAGAAGAGAGTCAGAATGCTTCCTTGCCTCATCTATTGCTGTCCTGATTTGTCTCTGTTGTTCTACCAGTTTAGATTAGGATATTTTTTGGTCATTACACACACACACACACACACACACACACATTAACACACCTATTTGGTAATGCTTTGTCACTGCTGTTTAACCAGTATGAGCTCCTTTTAAAGTCTCATGCCTTATTATCCATCATCAAATCTTGGTCATTACTCAGTCGTCAGTGTTTGCCTGAAGCAAGGAAACAGAGGGGTGTGGGGCATACATTTGTGTGGGGGTAAAGATTGTGCGTTGAACAATATGCCACCCACAGTGGCTTCCCAGGGTCTCCAGCGGCATTAGGGGCCCACGTTTTGCAGAGTAACAAGCTGGTAATTCCTTCCAGCGCGATCAAAAACCTTCACTTCAAATGAGCTCTTTATACCCTTGCCCTTCCATCCTCTCCCCCACACCTCTTTCCCCTGCCTCCTTCCTACATTCTACATAATTCCACCAGCCACGGCTCTCATTATTTCACACCCCACTGAGCATGAAGCTGGTGTAAGAGCCCCTTTAGCGCTGGTGTGTCTGGCGTGTTAGAAGTGCAAGGTTTTTGGACTGTCAGTCAAATTGGAAGTGTCCATTGTTCTTCAGTTTCCTACTTCCTGCCATCCAGCACAAAGAAGTAAGCTTACATTTCAGTGTTTTATATGGGTAAAAAAAACTGTCACCATATAAAGAGAGTAAGCTGCAAACTCCAAAAATATATATATTCTCCCATGACTACACAAACAGTTAAATGTATTAGGGATAATAATCGGGTACTTTTTTAATGTTTAGTTTTTAGTATTGTTACTAACTGTACTATAAAACTGCACGTTCACATGCCTTCACTGCACCTTTGCCCAATAAGCTACCATAATCCCACATCTATAAATATGATATTAAAGTTTTAAAAAAAGGAACAGTTTTTCTCAGGGCTGCAAATATAATTACAGTTTAATTAATAAGATTCTGGCTCTTTTTCCTGGCGTTTTGAACTCACGGAAGACTGGGAGAAAGACCAACGCCTGAAGCTCCGTCCTCTTCCTAGTTAACTGTCTCTAAATCTCTATCTCATTTCTTTGATCATTGCTAAAAACAAAATTTCTAAATTAGATTCCTCCCTTAATCTGCTCTTAAGTATTCAACATCTCCTACCCAACAATCCTTAATGGAAGCTCTGGTGTGAAGCAAAAGCTGGCAAGAACCCCTACATGCTTGGATGTTTAGCCCCCATTAGCGTTCCACAATCAGTCTTTTAGATTAGATAGAGTTCTGTAGCAAACATGTAGCATGGTTGAATGAGTAGATCTGAGAAAGACAGTGGAGACAGTAGAAAGAGTAAAACAACCTGAGAAGACATTTTGGCCTCATTTACACGGCGTGTATCAAGTGACCCAGTACTGATTCTTTCCTCCAATGGGGCACAGATGGGATAATGACCAACGACCTTGTAAGCAGCAAAAAAGCATATGGATTCCGATATTTTTAGATCGATTTCAGGCCTCATTTATATGTGGAAATAAATCGGATATGAATCGGATATGTGCATTAGCACCTGCCATGTAAGCAGACAGATCAGATTTTCCCCAGTCAATGCGAGTCGAATAAGCGACAGTGGCACATAACGCATGATGTCAACTCAGGTGGCCACCAACAGAGATATACAATATATATTACATAGCACAACTGTATTTTTTTTGTTCACTTAAAACTGTTTTGTCTGAGAACTTTTCTAAAAAATTAACATAATATCAAAAAAAAAGATATCTATAACTTCGTCTCCGCCCAAAGACAGCAAAACAACTACGGCACATTATTCTTTTACTTTAGCGAATTAAAATTAAATAGAGAAAGCTTTTTATGCTTACATCTGGATGCCAACTTGGGATTTTCTTTCTTTAGGGAAGCTGGTGTATCATTCTAACGTGAGAGCTTGATAACTCAGCACCTACGATGTCTTTTTTACAGAATATCTGGAATTACACTCCTGGGAGCAATAGTACCACACAAAAAGACTGCATCCCAAATCGCATATTACTTGAGTTGGTAATACTTGAGTTACTATGTACTTCCTGACTGTTAAAAAGAAGTATGTTTTATATAGTATGATTAGCTGAGTATGAATAAAATTTGAACGACTGCATCTACTATTCTGATATTTTCAGGTGATGTCATACATTACAACAGCGTAGAAATTGTT
Organism: Bagarius yarrelli; assembly: GCA_005784505.1. Lineage (NCBI taxonomy): Eukaryota > Metazoa > Chordata > Actinopteri > Siluriformes > Sisoridae > Bagarius > Bagarius yarrelli. The sequence goes on from VCAZ01000046.1 coordinate 75,611, forward strand.
GGATAATGTTTACTAGGATGATGTCTAATAAGTACAGTTCCATCACAATTAACAAAGTATTTTCCTTAATAGCTTAAAGCTACTTAAAGCAAAGCAAGTAGTACTTTTGCATACTGTTTATTACATACTATTTAGTGCAGAAGTATGAGATTTTCGGACTCCTCTAGGGCTGTGTAAAAACAGCTAATTATAGCTAGATTTATTTTCATGATACGAATCGATATTGGATCGATAAGTTCTAAGATTCATATTTAAATTACGTTTTAAGTTATTAAAACCCTCCATGTGTCAAATTAACTTCCTTAAAATACAAATACAGCCATTAGCCATTAAACAAGCATGGCAGAAAAAATGTAGCTGGCTACGACTTTGTATTTGTTGTGTTGTTAGCTATTCGTTTTACAATTTTTTTAAGTGTTGCAATGTATCATGATATCTTGTATCGTGACCCATGTATTGTGATACGTATCGTATTGTGAGGTCTCAGCTAATACACAGTCTTAAACTCTACCTTAGTCACTAGTCTCTCCTGTTGTTGATTCTTAATTTTTATAACAATCTCATAATCGTTGTCAGAACATTCTGGTGTATCTTGTTAAGGGGTACAATCTCATGGGCACTGACTATCAGTACAGCACAGACCAGTGTGTTTCACTAAATCCTGAGTGAAAAGCAGAGCAATACAACAGCCTGGAGGGCCTCTGAGACTGGCAGCCAGGCTACTGCCTATAAAAGGAGACTGGTGCATGCTGGGATGGCAGATAATACTTTCCGTCATTCTGTCCTTGAATAACCATCACACACCCACTCCATCTGTGTTTTCCTTAGCTGTTGTGCTACACGTAAATTAATCATGGATTTTGGCAATTAGGCTTCCAGAAAAGCTGAAACGAGAAGGACGCAGTTCTCGGTGAGACGGAAGAGATTGTCACAGCTTCGTTAGAGGAAATAAAATCAACTGAGAAAGAGCAGCTGTGCTGTGAAAGATAGATGTTCTGCTCTGACTTTTCTCTTGTTCCCACTGGGTTGATGTTCAGTTTCAGTGTAATGCTGGCTATGCAGCTGTATCGCTATTGTAGGAAGCATTTAAAAAAAAAAAAGCACTAGATGAAATGATTCATCAGCTGAAGGATTTGCAGGTCTGATCTCACGCATGCTGAAGTTTTTATCTGAAGAGTTCTGATGGACAAGTGAATAAACAGCTGTGTCCTCTGCATGCCCTCCACAGGATCCACTGCCTTTTTGATGTGAGAGGAGTGTGAAAGGACGAGTGCCAAATTTCAATCAACCTGCCAAGCCTGAGACCTCACATTTCATATCTGCATCAGTGCCACGTTCTCCCTTTCTCTCTCTCTCTCTCTCTTACACACACACACACACACACACACACACACTCGCTCTCTCATTCTCACTCTCTTTTACTCTCTTTCTCTCTCTCTCTTTCTTTCTCTGTCTTTATATCATTTTTTGTTTCTTTTTGAGTATTTTTATCCCTTTTTACTGTTTCATTTCCTTATTTCTTTTTCTTCTACAGCTTTTGTTTCATTTTGTTTTGTTTCTCTCTAGGGTTTTTTCTGCTTCATTCAGAACAAAATGAACAATTTTATAAATCACCTCAGAAATACTTTAGACATTTCTTCATCATCTGTACCTTTCTCCCACCTTTCATTAATTCTATTCCTTTCTTCCGGTCTGCATTCCAGTTTCTTCCAGTCTGGAATTCCTCCTCGATCATGAATCAATAGATCATCTCATATCTGTATATTCCCCTATTACACAATGTCATTTACTAAAAGTCAGCCAATACTAGAGCTTCTGGATGGATTAGGTCAATAGCAAAGCTTGGCATTAAGATTTAATGTGGTCTAATGTGGTGGTGGGATGGGCAGCACTTACAATAAATGCATTTGTCACTTGCAGAAAAGGCCAGTTAGGTCCTGAAGGCCTTCTGTTTATAGATGGTCATCATTATTTAATGAGATGCTGAGCTGGTCTTGTGTTGTGGACTTCATCCATTTATAGTCATGAAGGCTTGGAAAGATTATATATACCATTAGACTGCACATAACAGCATGCCGTAGCGCTACATGCTGCAGGATTTGGGTATAAAGTGGCTACGCTGAGCTCTGGGTATTCTGGGTAATGGTGTTGGTAGACACCATACTGGGGCTACAAATATAGCATCTGTTTTGGTAATTTGTTTAATGCAGCGTTCTAACATTCTTTCACGATTTTAAAAATTTTCGCTATGCTAGGTCATTCCTGCTGCATTAAAAACTGCAACAGCATGTCACACAATTGTTCAGGGAAAAAAACTAGACAATATATTCTTTTTTTTCCGTCTTCCAACTGGAGGATTGTGTGTGTGTGTGTGTGTGTGTGCACTTATAGGTGAAATCAGGGGTAAACGGACAAACATACTACAAAATAAACCATGGCTGTAATGATGGCTAAATATTTGAATATGCATAATTATGCAAATCATATATGTGGTTACATTTATAGGAATATCGTTGCTCTGTGTTGACATTTTATTTGTCCCTGTAGGGCTCAGTATCCTTTTTATTCTGCTTCTCCCTGTAATCCCTTCTTCATCAAAATGTCAACGTTTCACATAATCAACTAGCGTAAAACCACTAGCCGAGTGCAATCGGTATGGCGGCGACGCCCCAGCATGCAACGTGGTGTGCCGTAGCCTTACATTCTCTATTAACTTACATATTTAAGAATTACGATCTGTAAAGGGTAACTGTGTCCCAGTGACACAAATCTAATTTCCCTGAAAAATTAATGTGGGGCAAAAGAAAGAAATTGCAAAATGCAATAAAATTTGTCACTATAGTAGAGTCAAGTTATTTATATAACTTTAACTAGAACTTTTTACCTCTCACTACTGTAACTTTCCTCAAAATAGTCACAACCCAAGATCTTGGCGCTACGACCATGATTCAGAAATAATGGGCTATGATATAGCGGGAAGTGGAAAGTGGTAGTCTCGTAGTTGGACTGATAATTGGAAAATTGGGGTTCGATTCCCAGCACCACCAATTTGCCACTTTCGGGCCCCTCAGCAAGGTCCTTAACCCTCAATTTCTCAGTTGTATGTAAGAGAGAGATAAATGTACGTCACTCTGAATAAGGGCATCTGCCAAATGCTAGAAATGTAAATGGGTCTTGCTCAAGGACACAATAGTGGCAGACTGGTGGCAGTGGTGCTTGAACCCAGGTCTTCCTGGTCTTCCAATCAAATACTTAGCACCTTAAATATTTGAGTGGGTGTTTATTCACAAAAATAAATGCACTTCTATTGAAATAAAGACTTGCATTTCGTGCAAGTGCGCAGTTAAAACCTTGAGCTACTCTGGATGTCATCCTTATCTTCGCTGCCATTTTCTTTTCTTTTTTTAAGAAATGTAAAATTTGGATTTGAAAAAAAAAAAAAAATCCAAGTGAAGGGTAATTTACTGCAGGTGATGTTAATTGCTTGCATTCAGGACTCCATAATCCTCTCAATATCCTTTAAAGAGTTTCTTCTAACTGGTAATGCCTACGCTGATTCTATTAGCCGGCGGGAAAGCAGGCTCATGAAAAGATCTGATTTAAGGTGTCAGGTGTCTGCGGCTGCTACAGATCATACAGCTTCAGGTATTTTGCTTTATCAGAAAAAAAAGCGTCCATGTGATTCAAAGCTGTCTGGCATTTCAAGGCTGCATTTAGAGATAACAAGGAGAGAATAAAACATTTAAGCATTTTAACTGCTTTTATTTCCAACACACTTTATTTTTCACTGTTTCACAAGTACACTACAGCCACATTAGATTATTATTAGTAATTAATTAAAATTAAAATGGTACACCACCAGAATATCATGTAAATACTGATCGTCTACCAGTTTACCTTACTATTCATTGCTTAACTGATCTCACTATTTATCAGAGTGCAGTCTGTACGTAAGTTACACACCAAGATTGGTGTCTGTTTTGGCACCTAAGTGGTGGAATAAACTTCCCCTAGATCTAGATATGCGAACAGCTGAGACACTGGCTGTCTTCAAACTGTTGGTAAAGACCTACGGTAAACTAGCATTAAAAAAAAGAATCTGGTAAAAAAAGTGTGTGCGCTTTTCTTGCTAAATTTCCTAACAGCAGAGTTTTAAACTGGTGGTACATTTAGTCCATGACCCAGTGGACCAGTATCAATGTCTGCCGAATACAATAAATGTAAATGTGTATAATCCTGAACCAAAATCATATAATGATTTAGTTAACGCACATCTTATAGCGAATAGTTTGTGGACACCTTACCAGCACAACCATAAAGTCTTCTGTCACAAAGTTTGGAAGCCCACAGTTGTCTGGAATGTCTTTGTATGCTGTAGTCTTATGACTTTCCTTCAGTGGATCGAAGAGACCCAAACATGACAAAACAAACCATGTCTTTATTAAGTTCAGGAACTTAATAAAGACATGGTTTGTTATGGTCGGTGTGGAAGAACTCAACAGTTCTATACAGAGCTCCGACCTCAACCCCCACTGAACACTAGTAGAGGTGATTAAAGGAGTAAGATTGAGACTAAAGGTCTTTGCACACTGATTCACAAATTTTCGTCTGAAATTTTCATACTTTTGAAAATAATAAATTGAAAAAAATAAATACAATGAAAATTTTCATAAATAGTACTTACCAAAAGATAAACAATTTTCATACTAAAAAATCACATTTACACACTGCCTTATAAAATTTATGTCCGTCATAAACAAAATCAGTTCAGGGTAGATGTTTTTGCGTTTTTCTCATCAGCAGCAAGGATTTTGAGAGCTGTAACAACTTTCCCATGTTGCTGTGTGTGTCCATATCTTAGACATACAGTTCGTCTCTGTTTAGGATCAGTTGGTTTATGGAAATTGCTGGTCTTATGCTTTAATATGTGGCACCAGTATCGCTAGCAAAGTATCAAACTGAGTCACTGACATCCTGAAATCAGGACCGCCTCTAGGCATGGGCAGCGGTGTGCCGAATCTACCCAAACCACTGTCTTGCCCATCTAATCCAAATTTGGTAAAGACAGATGTATACAAATACATTGTTTTTTCTTTTTTTTTTTGTTGTAGGATTTATGATTTTGATAAAAGCAGTCTGAGGTTTCTCGTGTCAGAAACAATGGATAAAAATGGATAAATACCTAATTAATATATTTAGCAGGAACCAGGCCTGCCTAAAATAAACTCTGAATCTCGAAGAGGTTTTCAGGAAAACCAATACGAAAAAACGCATATGACAATTTCGCACTTCAGTATGCAAATACCTTAAGCAGGAACAGAATATTCAACAAACACAGGGATGGGATGGTGAAGTGTACCAATGCTTTTGGCAATATAAAAGGTATAATCAAGTGATTTGTGTCAGTGTTCGGATTTATTGCATTAACTGTTCTTTCCGTTTCTAAAAAAATACCCTAGTAGTAGACTGTTGTTTGCCTCTTGTCTTGTAAAATAATTATAATAAAAATAATACTATATATTTTTTTTTTATCACTTTGAGCAGTTACGGGTAAGGGACCACATTTTTCCCATCAGAAGTCCAACACTGAGCCACCACTTTTGTGTGTTTCCATCACATGGCAAATATTAAAAACATCCTATTTCTTAATATAATGCTCAATAAACCTGGTTTTCTCCCAGTGGCGTACTTATCACAATTATCTGCTGAATATTGTAAATATCAGTATCAAGAATTTACAGAGTAGGGATGACCTAATTGTGTAGCATTACGAATCCCAGCTCTTGTCTGTATGGGTTTTTTTCTTACTTCACTTTTTTCCTAGCTAATTAATAGAAGCACATATGTGAATTAGCTAATGTAAATTGCCCCTGGGTGTGAATAAGCGTGTACATGTTCCCACACGGTGTACCTTCTAATAGACTGGTGTCTGAATCCACTGTTCCTGGAATAGGAATTCCCTTCATGGTGGCCCTAAGCAGAATAAAGGAGTTATGTAAAGGAAAATAGGCTATCTATTATTATTTAATAATAATCTATTACCTATTAGATATCTATCTATCTATCTATCTATCTATCTATCTATCTAAATGTTAAACTTTTAAGTTTACGTTAAAAGGAGCTATAGGACGAGATAAACAATAACTACAACTCATTCTGAACCGATAGATAGATAGATAGATAGATAGATAGATAGATAGATAGATAGATAGATAGATAGATAGATAGATAGAAAGATACATACATACATACATACTTTTCATTGCAAGGCACTGGTACACAGCAACGAAATGTTTAGCATCTACCAGAAGTGCAAATAGTAGCAAATGAACAAAAGAAGATAAATATGTAAGTATGTACATAAATAAATAAATAAATAAAGTATGTGCAAATAAAATCCCCAACAAAACTCTATATAAAACAACTATATAAAAGCATATACATTCAATCCCGCAAATTCCAGTTATAATAAAGTATACAATAAATAAATAAATAAAATGTTAGATAGACAGACAGACAGACAGATAGACAGACAGACAGACAGACAGATAGACAGATAGATAGATAGATAGATAGATAGATAGATATGTTCAGTAAGTCTATAACGAGAATCCGATGACTCCTCCCACTCACTGCTCGTAACTCCTCCCACTCCCGCTTCTATTCCGCCCTCATGTCTTCGGCCCTGCACGCGCGGCTGGCCCAGTGAGAGAGCCCCCTCCTGCCCGCTAAACTGAACTTACTCTTCAGGGGCAAAAACGAAGAAACAGCCTAATACCCGCGACACTGTGGGAAACCGAGGAACTTTTTTACCAATCACCCCGACGTGTTTGGCCCGCAGCGGGGTGAATACAGGGCCGAAACAGAAAGTAGGATGTGGGTCTGGTACTTTCTGCTCGGGTCGGGAACGGGCACCAGCTCCGTCGGTAAGTTTCAGCGGGGACGCCATGCATGCCACACGGGCTGAAAACGCAGGAGAACTTTTACACCGTCGCGCTTTAAAAAAAAGAGACTTCACAGACTGGAAAGGTTTTTGCACAGCTGCACTGTTGTTGTCCAAACCGCGCGTTGGTTAAAACCCACAACCTCCTGCAAGTGTGTCAGAACAGTTCGGTTAACGTGACCAGAAGTGGGGTAATGTTAGTGGGGTTTTTTTTTTTTATAAAACACTATTTACAAATACAGTTTAAACTTAAAAAATAAGTATTGACTGAAAACTGCGTGAACCCGGTACGCTTTATGTCGCCGACACATTTTCGGTGTTTTTAAAGTTGGAAATGTACGTACCGCTGTTGTCGGTATATTTTTCGCTTGTTTGCTTCTTGCTAACAGTTCTAATGTCCATCAGGTACTAGAGAAAAAGGCTTAGGGCAATAAGTAATATTATCATATTTGCTTTGGACGGTATTTACTAGCAATGTGGCAGAAAAGCAGCGGCGCTTTTTTAATAAATATATTATATTTAAACACCATCGATTAACACAGAACAGTGCTGCTGAATCCTGCATTCTGATTGGTCAAAAACGGGTTGATTACATACTATGAACCAGCTCTGAAATTAGTTCCGGCTGCAGGGCAAATGACTAGTTTATATCAATGCGCTTGTTCACTACAGGTGTGTTTGTTGTATCAGTCTATTATTATAAAATATTGATAAAGCTAAAATCACAATTATATATATATACTTATAAGATAGTGTAACCCTCTGGTGTCAGTGTTTTAAAATGATTAGTTTTTCACAATTTGCTGAACAGACGAAATATGTTTTAAGACAAATAAAAACAAACACACGCGTTGATATTTGTGGAAGCTTTTATAAATCATCATTGTAACAGAAAAAAATTTTAGATCATTATTTAAAAAAAAGCAATTAAACAAAGTCGGCTCACTTAAGAAAAAACCAAATTATGCTTACAAAAAAAATTCTAGTACTTTTACTGTTGAATTTATTCATAATTCACTTTGAAAGTAATCACGTTTGTTAGTATAATTGAATGATTATGCGTCATTATAAACACTTTAAATTGTCAGTTGTTTAAATCAACTCGGTTCACCTACAGAAGATGCTTCCAAAATAGTTTGAATGCACATTTGCACACATACGCTGGTCAGAAATTCCCTGAATGCATGTGAGGTTGTTCTTATGATTGCTGATACTTATTTTAATAACATTTATTGATATTAAATGGTCACATGGTTAATTCATGTTGTCGCTGTCAATATGCGCACTTTCTCCTGCTAGCTAATTTTTGAGGCTAGTATTCTATACTCTCTGTTCGTATATAAACAGGCTAACTTAATAATACGAATACTCGGCACTGTATAATGCCAAGCTATCGTGCTTTTTCCAGACCAAGTCTATTATTTCTGACTTCCACCTTTCTGATTAAAAAATTGTCGTTTTATAGCCTAAAAGGGTCCCTTATTCCGTTTCACCACATGCCCCTTAAAAGGGTCTGTGCACGGCCCTGGTACACAACACCATTAAAAATGGTAACTGTTTTATGTCAGGCTAAATCACACCGGTACTTTACCACTTATTTTCACTGACAGCACACCTTACTGTAAATAATAATAGTCAGTAAGAAAAGTAGACCCACACACACTTGTTGTAGCTTTATAAAGAGGTTATGCATGGAACCTTTCCTGCATGGATTGCCTGTGGGGTCAGACCCTACATAGAACATTTAAGAATTACTGCCTCAGAAGGACACACTAAAGAACGTTGTTGCTATTTTATCTGTTATTAACTATTGACTTAATTGATAGGACACAGGGATGAAATGGGGAGATAGAGGGAGAGGCGGGACTGGAAAGCACCCAAGCCGGTTTGGAAGCCAGGTCGCCGCGAGTGGCCGCAAGTGGGTGCCGGCGTCCTAACCAAACTAAGACACATGCCAAGTTTTCTGCCTTTTTTGATAGCAAATTTAGCAACAGATGTGTGATTTAAACTATCCATTCATTCCATAATCTTTAAAACCTTTTCCCCTCGATTTAATACAGTTAATCCATTGTACAGAGACACTAGGCAGTCATGATGGTCTGCAGGTAGTGTTTTAGAGAGAAAGAACGCTTAAAATCCCCCCATTAAATCCTTCCTGTTGATACATCTCCATCTCTATTCTTATTCACATCAAACACGGCAGATTCCACATCTTACATGTAGGTTATAATACATTCATTGTGAAAAGTCATTTAGTGATCAGATGTGTATTATCAGTTGTGCTTCCAGTAATGACGATGTGCTATTAGTAAAGCCACCATGTTCAGTTGTGATGAGTCTCAAATAAGTGAATAATTTTCTCTACAACCGCTGTGAAAGTAGTTCCAGCTGCATGTTTTGAGTAGTTTCTAATTCACTCGAGTCGTTCCTATAGTACTCGCTTACACAGGGATGAATTTAATAGTGTATGCACTCGATATAAGGAAGTAGTCTGTGTCTTGGGCAGAAACGGCTTTGTATCAGAAGTCAGGTTGGAAAGACAGATGAGAGAGAGAAGGAAAAAGAAGCAGCAACTTTAGCAAATCTTTAGCAAATTTCCATGTCATTATAAATGCTTTAAAGGTATGATTGTAAGTGGACATATTTTTATAATCGCCTTACCGTTGATTATTTTCATGTTATAACACACGCAGTTTAATTACATAATTAAAAGGCAGACAGAGTTGAGACTTTATTAGAGTTTACCGTTTAATTTATTTACGGTTAATGCTTGTTTGGAAGTCGCTTCTCCCCTTGTTTTTTTTTTTGTTTTTTTAAATTTAACCCTCCACACGGTCTGTGTTTTAGTCCCGAAACAGCAGTGAGTTTTATCGACTTTTATTTCTACATTTCTACGAAGAAGCAAGTGGAGATCAGAATAACTGTTTACGTGCACTGATTTGGTAAACATGTTCAGTCTCCTCAGCAGTATCTGGCTTGTTAGCTCTGGATAAGACATGATAGCGCCCCGTAGTAGACTATTAGAAGGAGGGATAGAGGTCAACAGTGTAGTAGTCGACACAGCTGGACTGATGATCTGTCAACCCCTAAACCAAGTGTGTAACATGGTCAAACAGAAGTTCTTTTTATTTTCAGACTATCACACACACACTCACACACACACACCTATCTTTTGCCTGCTTTCTCGATTGATCGATTGATACGTGATATCTTAAGTTTTAAGAACTTGGATAATTGTCCAAGTTCTGTGTACTAGTCTTCATATAAAATCATCCTTTTCAAGAAAAAAACTCTATATATGCTACTATACTCTAATGCCATGCTCCATTAGTAATATGCATCAAATTTCTAAGTTATAATCAAAATCATGAGCATCTGAATTAAAGGCTTGGTATAATTGACGCTTGGTTACTGCAGTGGCTCAGTTTCCCTGCAGTGATTTTCTTCCATACTTCTGTCAGTGAAACCTAAGATCATATAGTGGTTATATTGAGAAGTGGTACTGCAGTGGTTAAGGTATTAGACTGCTAATTGGAAGACTTGGGTTGACTTTCCAGGACCACCCAACTGCCACGCTGGGCCTTTATCATGGACACCAAATGTTTGATTGGATTAAAATGGAAGTTGCTCTGAACAAAGGTCTGCCTTGCCAGAAGGTAAAAAAAAAAGTCTAATAAGACACTTTTCAGTGTTACGTAGCCAAACAAGAACACAAGACCCGTGTGGCTTATGTTAAGATGTTGGCCTACCAACATGAAGATTGGGGTTCGATTCCCAGCTACTCATGCCATGACTGTGGGCCCCTGAGCAAGCCTTTAACCCCCTAATTGCAAGTGATAAATGTAAGTCGCGCTGGAAAAGAGCGTCTGCCAAATACTGTAAATGTAAAATGCACCACACGACTGTAGACTTTTGGAATGTCATTTCATTGTGGTGTTAGTCATCAGTGAAGTATCTGCTACATCGGTCCAAAACGGTTCAAATCCAGCCAGATGTAATGGATATTTAAGTAAATTTGAAAAAATCTTACACAATCAGGATTCAAGACAATAAATGTTTGGGATGGTGTCAGCGTCAGACATACACACGGACGCCGGCTTAAAGGTATGGTGCGTTTGGCAATCTTACTGAAACCCTTCAGGAGTTTCCGTGTCGTCCTCTTATGGTGAAGTGTACAGGGGAAGTGGTGGCTCATGGTACGGTGTTGGACTCCCAACCCGAAGATTGTGGGTTCTAGTTTCAGGCCACAACACCACTGCTGGGTCCCGTGCAGGCCCTTAATGCCCAATTGCTCAGTTGTATAAAATAGATAAATGTAATGTAAGTTGCTCTGGATGAGGGAAATTCTGTAAATATACAGGATTTCCAAGCGTTGTGTGTCGTGTAGTCCATCTGGAAGCAACTTGAAGCCATTAATAAAGAAGTAAACTGTTGTGTTACATCGGTGTGATATGTACATTTTTGAGACATTGTAAATGAAGGTTTACTGGTTTTATCTGGTCTGTTGTTGTGGGGACATCTTACACCTATTACATGACGTGGTTGCTTAGATAGTTTTTCCAATTCAGCCTTGGTAACAGTGTATTTCATTATAAATTACTCGCTTATTGATTGAGAGGAAAAAACCACTGTAGGTGGCCCTCTGGTGTAAGGTGTCCGGTGTCTGGAATCGAATGGAGTGGCGTCTGTTCGAATCCAATCATCGCGGCTGGGCAGCTGATATGTAATACCCCTCTCCTGATAGAACTGAAATTCATCTGGGTAAACGCAGTGGCACAGTCTAGCACACTCCCTTAACATCACCAAACCCTGTAGTAGTCTGCTTCAGAAAATGTCTTTGGACAGCCTGTCTATTTGAACGCCAGATGAAAGGACTCTGTAATTTAACCGACTTATCACGCGAAAAAAGAAAAGTTTTGCTCAATAAATCCTGAAATAGATTAGAGTGGGTTAAGGGTTACGTTGCCCCTAGGATGCGTTTGTTTTAGCACTGATAAAAGGACCGAGGAAGGTTTTTGTTTGCTGAAAAGCAGTTCTGACCGTAAGGTATCCGTGTGGTGTTTCACGCCTGTTCAAAGACACCCATCCTGTCTGAAAGCTTCAAAGGACGACGGTGTTTACACTTCTTCAATTTGAAACATGACCAGAGTCATTTGCAAAGCTGTTTGTCAGAGCACATATAGAATATACTCTAAGACAGTGCTGCTTAGGATATAGATTCCCCAACACCACATTCTAAAGCCATGGCCATTATTATAGCCATGGTGATCTAGCCAGGACTTTAGCCAGACATCTGTGCACCTTGTGTTTTCTTGGAAGGTCGGTGGTGTGCTGCGTGGCGTAAAATGTGCCACTCGGAGTTCAGACTTGCAACTGAGGAGATTGAATTGACTGTATGGGGAAAAACTTTTTTTGAATGATTAGGAAGCTGTTAGTTTTGCCCTGAGCATTGCACCTGCATGGTAGTTACCAAAGGTATTATAAATAAGAATGAAAAATGTCCCAGTCAGCAAATCACTCGCTCGACTTACTTTCAAGCTCACCAGCAAGCAGCTGAGGTTTATTGGTATCGGCTTTATGGTCGTACGGTTTTATATCGATATTTTCAGGCTAATAAATCTCTCTCGGAGACAAACAATGTGCTTAGTAAATGTGTGTTGGTTATCTGTACGTGAAAGGATTGTTCAGTAGATTGCTGTTTGCCGTATTTTTATTGCTCATGTGCCATGAGTAATCTTCCTGCGTATGGATTAATGACTGGTTTATGCATGCTCAAGGTAACCATTATAGTTGTTTATAACTGCACTACAACACCAGGATCCTTTTCATAAAGATCTAGGCTTTGTTCTTTAATAGAATGATACTGCAGAAGAAAAAAAAAAAAAGAGCTCCAATAAAAGATGACAAGAAGCGATAAAAGCTGTCCCGCTTTTCCCAGTTCGATCCTGAGAGCCCGAGCTCTTATAATGTATATTAATGTGTCATTGATGTGTCATTGATGCATTAATCCATCAAGTCAAGGGCAAGCCGAGGCAATTAAGGCGGAGAGCTGAAAATAGAAAATGTATGCTTATTGAATTTGTATTGACTGTGAGGGAAGCTTAAAAGGGCAAATGTTTAAGGTGGGCAGAAGAGGCTAAAATTGAAGCAGAACACTGTAGAACATCACTAACGCCTCATATTCAAGAGTAACCAGATGATTCACACATCTGTGTTAAAAAGGTTCGCAGCTGTGTGGCGAGGAAGTATAGAAAAATTCCGAGACATGCCAACTGATGGCATCTAAACAGCTATTAAACAGAATTAAAACTTTACAAGCTTCACATTATAAACCGCAAGTGGCAGGAAAGAGTGACCTCTACAAGGGGGTGTTGAAAAATGTTTAGACCCTGCTAATAGCGGTTATGTGTGCAGCTTTGTGCTGCCATCTGTTGGTGTGTCTCAAAACTTCTTTAAATCCCTTCGTAGATATCGGACCCTCCTACTGTTTATAATTAATACACTTGTATAGTTTGTTTATTAGCTGTGAAGTGCTGTGAACTTTTATTGTTTAAAAGGGTTGGTTGATTTTAATCAGTTCCAAAATGGATAGTTGTGCCTTGTTTGGTTTAATTTTACACTGTAATCAATTCATAAAAATAAAACGCCAAACAAAAAATCCTTCTGATGGAAGATGAGTAAAGCTTTTTACAAAAAAAGTAAACTTACTTTTGGCAAAGAGAGGTAAGAGAATATTACGGGTCAAATTACATTAGATTCAACTTTATTGTCATTGTGCAAGGTACATGTACAGAGCCAATGAAATGCAGTTAGTGTATAAGTGGCTTATTTACAATAAATAGCAGTGTAAGAAATAAGGGTATGGGGTTGATAATTACAGGGGGTAAATAAAATACAGAAGGTGCATAGTTGATATATGGTATCTATCCCAGGGTAGTTATAGTAGATACAGTTATAGCTTTGCAAGTGATGACATAATTAATATATACATACAAGGTTTGAATAATACAGTAAATACAGAGTAAATAAATATGGATAGAATATACAGAAGTGTAAGGATAGATAGTTATAGGTGTATTATACAGTAAATATAGATAGAATATATAGAAGTGTGACAATAGATGGTTTAGATGTATTATACAGTATATACAGAGCAAATATAGATAGAATATATAGAAGTGTAAGAATAGATAGTTATAGGTGTATTATACAGTAAATACAGAGTAAATATAGATAGAATATATAGAAGTGTAAGGATAGATAGTTATAGGTGTATTATACAGTAAATACAGAGTAAATATAGATAGAATATATAGAAGTGTAAGGATAGATAGTTATAGGTGTATGATACAGAATATACCAGAGTTAAATATAGGGATAGAATTATATAGAATGTGTAGGATAGATAGTTATAGGTGTATGATACAGTATATACAGATTAAAATGGATAGAAATATAGAAGTGTAAATGATAGATAGTTATAGGGTGTATGTATGACAGTATATACACAGAGTAAATATAGATAGAATATATAGAAGTGTAAGGATAGATAGTTACAGGTGTATGATACAGTATATACAGAGTAAATAGGAATAGAATATATAGAAGTGTAAGGATAGATAGTTATAGGGTATTATACAGTATTATATACAGAGTAAATATAGATAGAATATATAGAAGTGTAAGGATTAGATAGTTATAGGTGTATGATACAGTTATATACAGATTAAAATAGATAGAATATATAGAAGTGTAAGGATAGATAGTTACAGGTGTATGATACAGTATAATACAGAGTAAATAATAGATAGAATATATAGAGGTGTAAGGATAGATAGTACAGGTGTGGATACAGTATATACAGAGTAAATATAGATGAATAATAGAAGTGTAAGGATAGATAGTTACAGGTGTATGATACAGTATATTACAGATTAAAAATGGATAGAATATATAGAAGGGTAAGGATACGAAGTATAGGTATGATCAGTAATACAGATAGTTAGTTCAGAGTGTAGGTTACAGGTGTATTATACAGTATATACAGATAAATATAGATAGAATATATAGAAGTGTAACGATAGATAGTTACAGGTGTATTATAATTACAGTAATATACAGAGTAGAATATAGATAGAATATATAAGAAGTGTAAGGATAGATAGTTACGGTGTATGATACAGTATATACAGATTAAATATAGATAGAATATATAGAAGTGTAACGGATAGATAGTTACAGGTGGATATACGATACAGTATATATAAGAGTAAATATAGATAAATATATAGAAGTGTAAGGATAGATAGTGATTATACAGGTGTATATACAGTTATATAGACAGATAATAATAGAATTATAGATAGAATATATAGATAGATGAATAGAATAGGTAGAAGTGTCAAGGATAGATAGTTACAGGGTATGATACAGTATTACAGGTAAATATAGATAGAATATATAGAAGTGTAAGGATAGATAGTTTATAGGTGTATTATACAGTATACAGATACAGATCTATATAAGAGTAGTATTACATATGGATAGAATATTAGAAGTGTAAGGATAGATAGTTAGGTGTATTATACAGTATATACAGAGTAAAGTAAATATAGATAGAATATAGAAAGTGTAAGGATAGATAGTTATAGGTGTATTATACAGTATATACAGATTAAATATGGATAGAATATAGAATTGTAAGGATAGATGTTATAGTGTATGATACAGTATATACAGAGTAAATATAGATAGAATATATTAGAAGTGTACGGATAGATAGTTATAGGTGTATGACTACAGTATATACAGTATATTACAGGAATATAGATAGAATATAAGAAGTGTAATGATAGATAGTTATAGGTGTATGATACAGTATATTACAGAGTAAATATAGATAGATATATAGAAGTGTCCACGAAGGATAGTAGTTATAGGTGTATTATACAGTATATACAGAGTAAATATAGATAGAATATATAGAAGTGTAAGGATAGATAGTTATAGGTGTATGATACAGTATATACAGAGTAAATATAGATAGAATATATATAGAGAAGTGTAACGGATAGATAGTTACAGGTGTATGATACAGTAATATACAGAGTAAATATAGATAGAATATATAGAAGTGTAAGATAGATAGATAGTTATAGGTGTATGATACAGTATATACAGAGTAAATATGGATAGAATATATAGAAGTGTAAGGATAGATAGTTATAGGTGTATTATACAGTATATACAGAGTAAATATAGATAGAATATATAGAAGTGTAACGATAGATAGTTATAGGTGTATGATACAGTATATACAGAGTAAATATAGATAGAATATATAGAAGGTATGGTAATGATAGATAGTTATAGGTAGTTATACAGTAAATATGATAATCAGAGTAAGGATATAGATAGAATATTATACAGAAAGTGTAACGATAGATAGTTATAGTGTATGATACAGTAAATACGAAGATAGAATAAAGAGTGTACGATATAGATAGAATATATAGAAGTGTAAGGATAGATAGTTATTACAGGTGTATGATACAGTAATACAGATTAAATAAGATAGAATTATAGAAGTGTACCGGATAGATAGTACAGGTGTATAGTGTAAAAAAAAACAGTATATACAGAGTAAATATAGATAGAATATATAGAAGTGTAAGGATAGATAGTTATAGGTATTATTATACAGTATATACAGAATAAATATAGATAGAATATATAGAAGTGTAAGGATAGATAGTTATAGGTGTATGATACAGTATATACAGAGTAAAAATATGGATAGAATATATAGAAGTGTAAGGATAGATAGTTATAGGTATTATTATACAGTATATACAGAATAAATATAGATAGAATATATAGAAGTGTAAGGATAGATAGTTATAGGTATTATTATACAGTATATACAGAGTAAATATAGATAGAATATATAAGAAGTGTGTAACGATAGATAGTTATAGGGGTATATACAGGTGTATTATACAGAGTCTATACAATTAATATAGATAACTATATAGAAAGTGTAAGGATAGATAGTTACAGGTGTATGATACGATATAAGATTAAATATAGATAGAATACATAGAGCAGTGTATAAGGATAGATAGTTAAGGTTGGAGGTTATAGACAGAATATACAGATTAAATATAGATAGAATATATAGAAGTGTAAGGATAGATAGTTATAGGTGTATGATACAGTATATACAGAGTAAATATAGATAGAATATATAGAAGTGTAAGGATAGATAGTTATAGGTGTATGATACAGTAAATACAGAGTAAATATAGATAGAATATATAGAAGTGTAAGGATAGATAGTTATAGGTGTATGATACAGTAAAAATACAGAGTAAATATAGATAGAATCTATAGAAGTGTAAGGATAGATAGTTATAGGTGTATTATACAGTATATACAGAGTAAATATAGATAGAATATATAGAAGTGTAAGGATAGATAGTTATAGGTGTATTATACAGTATATACAGAGTAAATATAGATAGAATATATAGAAGTGTAAGGATAGATAGTTATAGGTGTATTATACAGTATATACAGAATAAATATAGATAGAATAGAATATATAGAAGTGTAATGATAGATAGTTATAGGTGTATTATACAGTATATACAGAGTAAATATAGATAGAATATACAGAAGTGTACGATAGATAGTACCGGTGTATGATACAGTATATACAGAGTAAATATGGATAGAATATATAGAAGTGTAAGGATAGATAGTTATAGGTGTATTATACAGTATATACAGAGTAAATATAGATAGAATATATAGAAGTGTAGGAAGATAGTTATAGGTGTATGATACAGTATATACAGAGTAAAATAGATAGAATATATAGAAGTGGTAACGATAGATGGTGCAAAGATGCATAATGATAAAGTAGTGCAAAGTACAGAAAATGGCAGGGCGTTAGTAATAAACACTGTATAAATATATGTATATAATAAAATATATAATATATATAATATATTTTAAGTCAGTTAAGATATTTGTGTATTAGCATCTTGACATAAGCAAACTTTGTTATTTGAAAGTTTGGTTTTCCCCGAAATTAATTACATATTGATCGTACATTCATTGTAAAATACCGTCTGAAGACTGCTTTCCAAGAGATGAGCCGTATTCCACTGTCATACGACGGTTCCGTTTAGGGCTAAATAATTAATTGAAAAAAATGAATCCAACTATAAAACATTTAACGCATGTTATTTTCACATGTCTGTTATTTTGTTGTTGTTGTTTTTCAATAGTTTCCTTTTAAAAATGAACCATGTGATCCAGTCAGTGGCAGTGAAGGAATATGACTGAGAACTCAAACAGTGAGCCAGCTGGACAACAGGGGGACCTTGTACCAAAGGAAAAAAACACAGTGAATTATAAGGGCAAAATAAAATTAAAGGGAAAAAACAAAGAGAAAAAGATTGTTTATTAATCGTAATCCAGGTACAACATTCAATTAATCAAGTGTATTGATTTTAGGTCATATCGCTCAGCCCTAGTTCTGTGTGTGTCTGTGTGTGAGCCACAGAGCCTGAGCTGTGTATGAGTGTGTCTCAGTAGCTCAGTGGAAACTCCCATGTCCGTGACCCTGAACATAAACACCATATTGACTTTGCTGTCAATTTTATAAGCTGTGTTAAATCCCACAACTGAGAGTCGATCAGCAGTGTTTTGGCAATGGCAGGTCTTAAAGTCTCTTATTATTGTTTTGACATTCTAAAAGGGCATTTCATGTATTTCAGCTTTGTTCAGAAATCACCAAGCCCTTAGGCTGTGCATGCTGATTTGAGTCCAGCTGCGTGCGTCATCCGCATGAAAAGCTCCGAGAGAAAGGACGGGCCTCAGACTTCCTTACAGAGATAATGCGAAGAATCCCGGGATTGTAGAAGCCTTGACTGGAAGTGGAACCCAGCAGGCTTTTCCACCAGGCGCAGCGGTCGTTTTCCTCCTCAGTCCGAGTGGTGTTTGTGGAATCGTCTCGGGATTTGGACGGAGCGGTTTTCCCAGCAGCAGCCAGCAACAGTGTGTGTGTGGGAGGATCGGAATTGTTCATCCATCTCTGTTGCGATGTGAATGCTTTTTGTAAAAAAAGTTTGTAGAGCTATTGAACTTCTTTCTCTTTTCCTCTCTTCGCTTATTCATCATTTGTCTTTTGCAAAGCGTGCGCTTATACCGCACATACAGTGTAGCAGAGTAGGAAAAGTAGTGTGCCAAGTAATTGGGCCTCCTGCTGTTACCCCTGTCAGCACTCGCTCGTTTTGTAGGGCTTATACCAAGTGAGTGCATGCAAAAAAAACCCCAAAAAACCTCTGAAATCGCTCTCCTGCTCTACATACTGCAAATTGTGAGCAGAGTTAATCAGGCTGATCGACTCACCGGCAAATCTGCGGCTGTTTATCTAAAGAGTGTACTTTTTACAGTGTACTCGCCATGTGCTGAGGGGATTATATTCAGTCTTTAATACATGCTGTATAATACATTTTATTGCTGGATTTAATTATTTATTATTTGGGGATGATTTATGTTTATGGAAAATTTTAAGGATCCAGTTTTACTGTATAACCAGTAGTTTGGTCATCGGTTTAACCCTTTTAGACATCCCATTTCAGATTCTTTTCCCCCACTTTGCTGCTATAGTAACCGCCACTCCTCTGAAAAGGTTTCCTACCATGGCTGTGCTTATTTAACCATATTAGCTGATGTTGGGTGAGGTGGCCAAGTACAGTCGGTTTAACTTCCTCTTGAAGGTGTCCAACAGGGTTGAGCTCTTGGCTCTTGTTCTTACATTCCGATCCTCCAATCCAAAGGCAAACGATTTCCTCCCTCTTGCAGTTGGTTTGTCGAAGCCTGGCATATGGATGTGATGGTCCCTTTTGGCCAGATATTGTTTTAGCTGTGACGCTTGACTGTTTTTGTGTTAGCATACCCATCATTCTTCTAGTATTTAGTGTCATAAGAGAAGTGGTAGCTCACTGATTAAGGGGTTGGACTGTTGACTGGTAGATTGTGGCTTCAATTCTCAGGACCACCAAGCTTCCAGTTCTGGCTCCTTGAGCAAGGCCCTTAACCACAGCTTATTGGATAAATATACGTCTCTTTGGATAAGGAGTTGCAAAAATGTTGTATTTTTTTTTTTTTTTTTTTTGTGACCCGATACTGCGTTTAACACAAACGGCCAAACCACATAGAAAAAAATAGTGGGTTTGAAAATGTTGTCCAGTGTTTGTGTGGACAGGGGCTGATATCAATCCATCTGCCTACTGAGTTTTCCCGTTGTTCCCCATTACTTTCACAGTCTGTAAATCGGATCGCTCCAATCAGACAATACTTATTCAGTAAATAGTATTGATTGTTAATCTAGTTGCTTTCGGGGTTTTCCAGAACAGAGCAGAACATTCTTTTTCACAGAGATTGTAAATATGAATCTTGGTGATGCCAAAGCCGTCCAGGGCAGAAAGCCTAGAGGAGGATTAATTTCCCATGTTCTCAGCGTGGGAGGTGGTAACGTACGTTTCACTATCTCTCAAATTGTTTTCCTATAGTAACCAAGAGTGCCGGAATTCCAGAAGAACATCTTTTTTCCTCCCAAAACAGCAGTAGTTCTGCAGGTATAGAATAAGCCATTTTATTCTCTTACATTTGTGAGAATTTTATAATTGAAGTATGCATTTTATCTAACTAGAATTTCTCTTGTGATAATGAATTAATCTTTCATTCTATAGAGGTTTGTAGTAAATATAATTTATGGCTGTATAAGCACAAAAAGATGTGTTAATTAGGTGTTTGTAATTATCTCCCTGATTTTAGAAACATCAGACGTTCTAGATGTTCTGTGCAGTGATGCATTTGATTGCAGCTGGTGTGCTCGACAAATTCTTGTCTTTTCGCATAAATACAGCTGCACCTCTTCTCATTTAACGCTGGAATGAAGGTTGTTTCCGACGTTTGTTGCAGCCCCGACCGGCCTAATCGAAATAGTACAGAACAAATCTCTCTGATGAGCCACATCACAGCGCTGGATATAAATAACCGATGCAGTTTACACAAAGTGAAAGATCTGCAGTTTTGCATCACGTGAATATTCCTCCGAGACAATTTTGTGGTGGAGATCATCCCGGATTCCGACCACTAATGAGCCGTAATGGATTCAAACAGCCCTCCCGAGCAGCAAGCAAGCTAGAGAGAGACGCTGTAGACAGAACCCTGCCGTGGGTGACTTTTTTTAGGCTGAAGCTCCATTTGTTTTCATTTAAGATTGTGTCAGGGAGCAGGGCTGTATATAGGGTTTGTGTTGTGCGTCTCTGTCAGGGCCCCTTCCTCCATTGCTCTGCTCCCTATCTGTTAGGACAGATGGCTTAATGGCAGTAGTGAAGAGAAATGAGGCAGAACTCGTGCCGAGCGGGGAGTTCCCTCCAGCGCTTGTCTAAAACGCTTGTCTCACCGTTTTCTTTTATACCAATGTTAAATGTGGGCAGAATGATAAGTGGATCATACCTGACCGACGTATAGGTAAAGGCAGGTGTGTCTGGTTACTCAGACGATTTTCAGCATCGTTGTGCAGATGTTAAAGTTTTTTTAAAAAAAAGGTTCATACGACATGAATCTGTTGTTTAAGTAATATATTTTTACTTTGGTCTGAAACTGATTTGCATTGTATAGCCTGTGAACCGAACAATCCTGACGCATGTTCCCCAAATGCAGTCAGTTTTCTACTCTGTTTTCTCTAATTTTATGTTTCCTCTATCACCAAACAGCTACTAGTCTGAAAGGCTGAGGGATGACACACACGTCCTCTGAGACACAGGGTGTTAAAGATCGCACCTTCTTACACCGCTGCTCATGAAACTTCATAGTGTAAGTGCAGGCATACAGAGCGGAGTGCTGAGTGCCATCCTGTGTAAAGACAAGCTGACGTGTCTCACTATCACTGTTTGACACCCGAGTGATGAATGCCCTACTTCACACCAAGAGAGCACAGCCTGTTTACTTTCTGGCTTTTTATAGTCTCCCAGCCCTGGACCGCAGTCTCACAATCATAAAGAAAGAAAGCACTTCCACATTTGCTCCACTCGAGAGCTCTTTTCGTCTTTTCATGCAACAACAAACTTGAGAACTGTGTGTTTACTTATTACCAAACCTTTTAAATTTGTGACCAGCTGTCAATCCACTGAATAAATCTTGCTCGGTCACACAGTTAAACTTTTAATTGGGGAAGTGGTAGCGGTGTGGTAACGATGTTGGGCTGCTAATTGGAAGATCAGGGTTTGATTCCCAGCACCACCAGGTTGCCACTGTTGGGCAAGGCCCCTTAACCCCCATGCTTGAATGTAAAAAAGAGATTAATGTAAGTCTCTTTGGATAAGGACGTCTGCTAAATGCCTTAAATGTAAATTAACCAGTGAAAACATGTGGCTAGTTCTGTGTGTATCCATGCAAATTCAAACAGTTATGAGTCTTAAAGCTCAGGAAGCTTGATGAATTCTGAAGGCCCTCTGTCCCTCACATGGACGGCAAGGTAACTACCCTGTTCAAGGTCCAAGAAAGTACCAAGATAATTAACAAAGTAGTCCATGTGACATCAGTGGATCA
Organism: Bagarius yarrelli; assembly: GCA_005784505.1. Taxonomy (NCBI): domain Eukaryota; kingdom Metazoa; phylum Chordata; class Actinopteri; order Siluriformes; family Sisoridae; genus Bagarius; species Bagarius yarrelli. The sequence goes on from VCAZ01000046.1 coordinate 98,187, forward strand.
ACTGTAATATTAAGAAGCTATAAGATTTTTTTGTACAAAGGATAACAAAAATAGCAACTCGATTCCACATTTTCATATCAACTGCATCTTTGCTGATGTTTTATGGCACTTGGCAAACCCGCTTTTGGTGAGTATACTGCCACCTACTGGGACGAAGTGTGGCACATTGATGTTGAGGGGATTTTATTAGTATCGTGAACCAGTTTAATTAAGTTAGATACAGAATAACATCATGTAATACCTTTAATATCTTGTATCCCATGTCTATTTATATACATGTGTGTTTTTCCTGGAAAATTGCACATGGTATACCCTTTTATTAGCTCACAGGTTAAGGCTGTAAAGATTTTCATCAGTCATCCACTTTCTCTTTGATTTTATAGGCCAAAACAATTTACCTAATAAGCAAGTTGTTTTAAATGTCCATAGGTAGAAATGTATGGATATATGGTGTGTGTTGAGGGCTGCATGGATAACTTCCTGGGTTTAACTTATCACATTGCTTGCACATTGTTTTTATTTCAATGCCAGTGGCTCCCAAACTGGGGTATTATAATAAGAAGGGCATGGAAAAGCTAGTGTGAGGCTAGCAGATTTTTATAGTTTCTCATCATAATTTTCAAACAGAAAAACATAAAATATGAGACAAAATTACGCCAAGGTATGCTGCGTCCTCCAGAGACAGTGCCCTTTTTTCTGGGGGGTCCTTTTTTTAATCGATTGAACCTACCTACCCACCCACCAATCAACCAACCAATCTTTCTATAGTGGCGGCGTGGCATTACACAGGGAGAGACATTTATAAGACCGTTAAGACTCCAAACCTCTGCAATACAACTGCAACTGTGCCACCTACATCAGTTCAGTGTTTAGGCCAGCGTGTGTGTGTGTGTGTGTTTCTGTTAGCTTTCCTTGTTAAACAAATATAAAAATCTAATGTCAGGTCAGGAAATGTTGACACTGTTGCACTCATGCTGTTGCGAACGGCGCGCAGCACCGTAGCAAAAGGTTCTGCAAAAGGTAGAGGCTCGACAAAAAAAAGTTAGGGAATTATTGTCTTCTACAAAAAGATTATGTGGACTTGAAGTTTGTGAAAGGTTGCCAAATCTGTTAAAACTCATTTTTAGTTAAGGGACATGCTTACATTTACAGCATTTGGCAGACACTCTTATCCAAAGCGACTTACATTTATCTCTTTTTACAACTTGGCAATTAGGAGTTAAGGGCCTTCCTCAGGGGCCCAGAAGTGACAACTTGGTGGTTCTGGGAATCAAACACTAATCTTCCAGTTAGTGGTCCAACACATCTTTTAAATCTTATCTGCAGAAATGTAGTTGTTCCTGTAGTTCTGGTGTTGTCGTCATGGAGACCCTTATATGATTATATTACATATCAGACACCTAATAAACCGAGTCTAATAAGTCTATTAATGTTTAATCAAGTAGTTTTTTGTTTGTTGTGTAAAAAAATTAGCTTTTTTAATGCATCGAGTTATTAAAGAAGTGCAGTTAAAATTTAATAAAATACCTTTCGTGTTGTTTAGGCTTGTCCTGTTGCCATTATTTTGGCTTAATAGTGATAAATTTCTAAATAAAGAAGGTTGATTGGGTCATTAGTGGACACAAGTACAGGAGAACCTGTGCATAATTCTGTATATAATTTAAACCTCCTATTTGTCTCTTTCGAGCATTTCATCCCAAATGAGGCAGCTGACCTTTATTTCAGAATAAACATTCGCTATTTCAGATGATTGTAAAATAATTTTAGTTCAGAGAATTAAAAAAAAGCACAGGATGTCATGTCACAGGATGTCATGGGATTCTTTCATGAGTTATGCTTTCTGTTGTTTGTTCGACCTCAAGGTCATATGATGGCTACATATTTATCTCTGTGCTCCATCAGAGAGGGGCAGTCACACTCGGTGGCATCACCTTCATCCATCATTGTCTGAGGCACACACAGGCTGTAGAAATGAGGGAGATTTCAGACTGGGCTGTTGGGTCACAGGCTGCTGGAGCGTTGCAGTGTTCACTGGGGCGTCATGCTGCCTCATGGCATGTCACCACACAGCACAATGGCAAACAAACCCAGCTGACATTTAGCCCGCTGTTGTCTCCTGACAGCTACAGGTGGAGGAGTGGAATTAATGCACTTTTCTCTCCATTCCAGCTGTGCGCACACACACACACATGCACACACAAAAATTTCTCATTAGTGAGAGGCCACACATGGATGAGGAATTGATCATTTTCAGGTGTTTTGTTAGATAAATTGTATTGTAAGTTTTCGTTTTTATACCTATTGATTTACAGTAGGGCTTCATGGCAAAAATGCAATCTTGATTATTATTTTTTTTTTTTCATATTGTTTGATGCGATATATAATATCGATTTCCAACGATGACTGAAGCCAGAAAAATGAGAAGGTTCATTAATCTTTATACGTTTATATTTATATTATCAACCAAAACAGATTAAACATTTCACCTTCAATTAGGACCACCTACTAAAACAAACTACACTACACTAATACCCCCTGTGCTAAAAGCTGTCCGTTTAATGCAATGAAAAGGGACTTTTATTTTGAAAATAGCTTCTAAACATTATCTTGGAAAGACCCTGACACCAATTTAGTGCAGGGGCCATTTTGTTGTTTTGTGTAGCGTTTGCCTTGTGTTATCATAGACGTCATGATTCGCATTCTGAGCCCAGCCTCTGCTACATTTGTGATTGTTTACTGACATGTATATATGTGTCTGGACTACATATTACGATGAATTGGATTGGTTTACGAGGAACCACATAATTTTGTTGGCGCGTTTTGAATTAATAGCTTTATAGGTCGTGGGTTTTTTTTTTTACAATTTTATGAATGTTTGTTCGACTGTACTTGATGTTTTAAAATGTGTTGCACATGTGTTAAGCCTAAGTAACTGAGTGTGAGCTCTTATTCGTTGTGCTTCCACGACCCCTCATATGTATGAAGTAAATAAAAAGCTTGACGTGGGCACATTGTTACTGAACCCCTGAGAGAAATGCTGCAGCAGATGTACTGACTGCATGACTGGGTTCAGTAAACAGGTCTGGAAATGATTAATGATGAAAAGGATTTTTAAGCTACTACTTTGCATATGGACAGTAAAGCTGAGCGAATGAAGCTGGTGTGTCGTAGACAATACCTAAAGACACCAAATAACACAAAATGTGTTGTATTGGGAATAGATGCCCCTATTTGCTCTCCTGTTAATAAGTGTGACACATGACACTTTGTGAAAGGGGCAGCCTGCTTCATATGTCACGGGGCAGGTTAAGATGCAGAGGAGGACTCTATCTACCCACTTCCTCATGAGCTCACTAATACCCACAGTATTTAATGTCACTGTGATTGACCGGAAGACAGTGATGTCATCCTTTCCTTCCTGAGAATACGATCAATTTAGTTTTCTTGGCTCTGTGTTAAGACTTCTGGTGAGAGTGCACAGCTTCATCATTTGCAAGTCCCAAACGGATGTGTTAATTAATTTAGCTTTGTTATTGTGGGTACCTCTTAACAGTGTTTGAGATCCTGCTGATGCTAGTAATATATTTTAAAAATGTGAAATGATTCGATGCTTTTAGGGGTGAACTTTCATGGAAATGAATGTAAATTTATGGGAATTAAACAGTAATATATATATATATATATGGGAATTGAAATATATGGGATTCGAACAGGAATATATGGGAATTGAATGACAATATATAGGAATTTAACTAAAACAGTTGAGACTTAAATGGAAATAAATTTACATTTGTGGCATCTAGAAGAGGCTCTTATACATAGCAACTTACATTTATTCCCCTTTACAACAGAGCAGTTGGGTTTAAGGGGCCCAGCTGTGGCAGCTTGGTAGTGCTGGGAATCGAACTCCGATCTTCCAATTAGCAGTCCAACACCTTAATTACTAGGCTGGGAATAGATGGGTATTGAATGGGAATAGATGGGTATTGAATGGGAATAGATGGGTATGAATGGGAAATAGGGGATTTGAAGGGTGGGAATAGATGGGGAGTTGATGGGAGAGTGGGATTGAATGGGAATATATGGGGATTGAATGGGAATAGATGGGGATTGAATGGGAATAGATGGAGATTAAATGGGAATAGATAAGGATAGAATGGCAATATATGGGGATTGAATGGGAATAGATATGTATTTAAGGAATATATGGGGATTTTAACAGGAATATATGAGAATTGAATGGGAGTATATATGTATTAAAGGAATATATGGGAATTGCATGGAAATATATGGTAATGGATTTGAAATATATGGAAATTTGATGAGAGTGTATGGGAATATATGGGCGTAATCACAGGAAATAAACTGATAAATATGCGAACTTACTTTCTATAACAAGGAAATTAAAAGAAGTTGAAAAAACTCCTGCAGCATAATATTGCTTCAACAACTTGGTTTAATGGAGTTTTAGTAAAAGTTTTCTTACATATTCCACATTCACATGCACACAGCCTATTAAAGCAACACCTCATCGCGCACCGTGCGTTCCTCCGGGACAAATACCCATAATGTCATTTCTGAAATGTGCTGTCTTATGAGCAAACAAAATGTTTGTATTTGTGTGTACATATTTCAGATAAATTCCTCTAAATTCCCATAAGCTTTTCATCCTGGAATATTTCCAAAATCCCCAAGATAAAGTTCACATGGAAAGTTTTTCCAGAGGTTCACTAAAAGATTTATGAAAATGTCCTGCCACTTTGCAACTCTAGATGTATTTAAAAGTGATTTTCTTGCAGTAAATGTTTTTACTGTGAGTCTTGCAGATATATTTTGCCAGCCGTACAAGAAGGACCTCATTTTACCTGTTGTAAATCTACAGCTCCAGCACTATCCCGTCATTTCAATGTTAAAATAGCGCTATGTTTGTGACCTCATGGATTTTAGTGGTTGGGCTGAAATTGTGATCGAGACTAAGCAGTATATCTGGTGTGGCTAAAGTCTGGGAAATTCACTCAACTGGATTTAATTAGAGCACAAGGACGTTGGAGAGATAAAGGCGGCACACTGTAAGATGCAGAGGTGATCAGTCTTTACGGTACTGAAGAAGCTTCATCAGCGTATCTGTCTGTGTGCCGAGAGCAAGTCTGTGCTCCTAATGACTGTCTTTCTAGTATTCCTCCATGTGCAGTGTTTGCATGTACATGCACGCATATATGTGTGTGTGTTGTAAGTACTTGGTTTTTGATAATAAATGAATCTGGAAATGGAATTTGTTTAATTTATTTTTTTTTTACTTTAATTCAATGCATTTTGGTCAGACAGAGAAGTTCAAAGTGAAGGTTGGGCTGCATCAGGGATCAGCTCTGAGCCCCTTTAGGTTTGCTGTGGTGATGGATCGGTTGACAGAGTACATGTGTTTAAATGAAAGAGATGGAAGTGGAACAGTGAGATTACAGGGTAAAGAGGTGAAGAAGGTACAGGAGTTGAAGTACTTGGGGTCGACAGTCCAGAGCAATGGAGAGTGTGTAAAAGAGGTGCAGGCAGGTTGGAAGAAGCGAATACAGGCAGGATGGAATGGGTGGAGAATCGTGTCAGGAGTGATGTGTGACAGGAGAATATCAGCTAGAATCAAGGGGAAGGTGTACAAGACAGTGGTGAGACCAGCTATGATGTATGGTTTTGAGACAATGGCGCTGAGGAAGAGACAGACGGCAGAGCTGAAGATGTTGGGGGGTTTTTTGGGGACTGGCGAGGTTGGACAGGATTAGGAATGAGTTCATCAGTTAGCTCATGTTAGGTGTTTTGGGGAGAAAGTCAGAAAAAGCCAATCACGTGCAGAGGAGGGGAAAGTGAATATATTGGTAGGAGATAGTTACCAGGCAGAAGGCAAGAGGAGGTTGGTTATAGGGATAGTAATAAAATGAGGACATGAAGTTAGTGGGTGTGAGTGAAGAGGATGTTAAGAATAGGGTTGGGTGGAGACAGATGATTCGCTGGGGCGACCCCTAAAAGGGAACGAGAAGAGGATCCCAAGATGCTTTTGGCATCGTTTTGGAGCGTAAAACAAAACCAAATTCTACAAACATACTGTAATAATGTATCTGACCTGTGTATTGATCCATACATTTATCTATACAGTGGGTTAGACTGGGACACCCAAAACAGGGCTCCAACCATAACAGGACACACACACACACCACAGCACACAATCTGTCCTAGTGATGTCATTTGGATGGGAAGAAAAGCGGGTACCGAAGGAAACCCCTGAAGCACATGGCGCTTCAGAAATAAGGGACAGGAGACTGGAATCCAGCCAAGGTGGCAAGCAAAACATGAAACCCACCATTGTACCTGTGGGCCTCATTGTGGTAATATAATCTAATAAAAAAATGATAAATATATGACTTAATTAATACTCGCTGATATAAAATAAAGAATTACACAACGAATAAGGTCTAATAAAGTAGTACCTACTGTTTTAATAGCTACGGATGCATATACAGGAACCCAAAACAGAAGAATTTGGTAGAAAAAACAGTCAAATGATATAAAATGAACCTCGTTATATATAATATAAAAGGTTTATTTTTTGAAATGAAAGTAAATGTTTGGCAGTTTTATATTTCTAGCATTGGCAGATGTTCCTTATCCAGAGCTACTTAAATTTATCCTCGGATGCCGTTAAGGGTTTAAAGGCATTGTCAGGGGCCTAGCAATGGCAGCTGGTTGTGCTGGAATCTTTAACACTCGTACTGAGCTACAACAAGTGGAGTCAGCAAACCGTGTTGTGTGCGGTGCTATCACAGAAATGTTTACATTATTGAAAGTAGGTTCAGTCAAAGTCTCCTATTGCGATATAGAGGCAGGGCTGCCAAATATTTAATGGTATTCTAGGTAGCACTTTGGGTGGGACCGTTCAGTTTTTGTATAGCCCAAAACGAATTTGTTTGAAGTAGCAGTTAGCCTGAAATAAGAGACATTTCGTTTAAAGTAGAATAAAAAACCATAAAAAAATACAAAGACAATATCAAAACACAAAAAATCCTAGATTTATTGATTATCAGCAATAGAAATATATTTATTTTAACTAACATCCTGGGGTTTGTTTGTTGTTCTATGGAACCGTTCCATTCAATGCGCAGAGTGTATCTCTATCGCATGTTTAATCTTGCTGCGAGATTTCACCATCTGAGGTAGTAATGAGCTACAGGATCATTTTGGGGAATTTGAGTGCAACACATCCAGAGAGTCACGACAGAGATTAATGTAAAAAACTTAATAATACTTCATTTATATTTTTGGAAGAATCTTTTTTACATTTCTGTCAAAGTTTAAATCTATACTTTACTTAGATACCTAAAAACAGCCCTTATCCAGAGGACTTACATTTATCTTTTTATACAACTGAGCAATTGGTGGTTAAGGGCCTTTCTCAGGGGCCCACGGTGGTGGCTTGGTGGTGCTGAGGACGAACCACGTCTTTCGGTATGAGGTAAACATTAACCACTAAGCCAACACTTTTTTGTGCGTGTGCAAACGTGCTCGCAAAACACGGTTAATAGATTTTCATTTCAGCCCAGTCATGTCTCCTAGCAAGTGAGTTGCATTCACGTTAAAGCAAAATTCATAAGGACGCAGAAGTAGCGGTGGCAACTCCGGTAACTAGCGACATTTATGATAAAGAACAGCCGTGGCCATATTTAAGTTCCCTCACATGCACTCACATTTATCTCTAAATACCTTTTAGAACAATTCCAGTCTGGTTTCCGTCCCCGGCACAGTTAAAAATGCTCTTATTAAAATTCCTGACGACCTCTGCACGGTAACGCTCTGGTATATACTACCGATTCCCTTAATCGAATGGAGCCTCTGATGCGATTTCTTACACTATTCTCCTTAATAGATGATCATCTAGTGCCATTACTCATTTCCCCTTGTACTGGTTTCCCCATATCTTTTAGGCCGCTCCCAGTTATCCAGCTAAATTCAGTGAACCACATCACAAACTGTCCATAACCCACCCCCCCATCCTATACAGCAACTTCATTGACTTCCAGTGAAATTTGGAATTGAATTCATAATCTTCTCTATACCTTCAAGGCCATCTATAAACTCGCCACTCTGATGTCGTTCACATCGCCACCTCTTCCTGCTCTCTTCGAGCCTCCTCCTCCTCCTCCTCCATCCACCTCACTGTGTCCTCCGCCTGTCCCAGCACTATGGGTAGCAAAGCTTTAACTGTTTGCTCGTTACTTTGGAATCAGTCCTACAGAGATCTGGAACACCGATTCTCTACCTTATGTTCATTCCCGACGCACACAAACACACACAGCAAACTTAAACGCAAACTTCAGTAATCACACTGGCTACCTTGTACTCTGGCTTTTTGTGATGCCCATAATAGAGGAGAGGAGCTTATCAATAAAATGTAGGGTTATTGTTATACTTAAAGAAATATACAGTCTTAGCACTATATGCTGTGTAGAACAACAATTTTTTTTTAAATATTTTCACTTTTCTAGATTGCATTTACTTTCAATGCTTAGTATAAGGATATAGAAATACTTTTTATACTTATGTGCAATAAATATCAGGTAATTTTTTTTCAAGTAGTATGGACTTGAACTTCTACAAATGTCAGTATTGTATTCACAATATAGTTTTAAATAGGCTATATATAAATAAACTTAAAAACTTTGGCCTTGATAAATGTAGTAAATGAAATACGAACCTAAATAATCTAACAATAACAAAAAATTCCACGTATGTTACATTCACAGTTGTGTGAACAAACCTAATATAACCCTTCCTCAATTAAATCATAATTAGCCTGAAAGTTTTCGGAGAGAATTTAGAACATTACAATACATTTTTCCTACCGTTGAAAAAGACAGGGAAATGATACATTTTGGTTTAGATGAGACACAGTATCCTGGACGCTGGGCTAGCGACTTGCAGTATGGTTCTTAGTTAGCCATCAATGGCTTGTTTATCTCTGTGGGATGTATAGCAAACACTGTAAAACTGAAGCGATCCCATCGTCTGACTGTCATTCCACTCCGAAATGACATTCAATTGTAGAACCTCGGTGTCGACCTTGAGAGAGCCGCTGCTGAGATGCGATGCTGCACTTCAGGCTCCGGATGCAGCTCTTATGCTGATACACATCTCTCTCGTTCTCCCTCTCTCGCTCTGCTATCTCACACACACACACAACTTTCTTGTAGGGTTTAACATTAATAATTCACTGGAGCTTTAAGGCTTTAGACATCTCTGCTATGCTCTGTCTTGGGGCAATGCTGATTGTTTATATGAGCTGGAGAAAAGCATGCTGCTAATCTGTCCTTTGTTTTTTCTCTTTAGCATCTCCAGTGTTTTTACTTGTTAATTGACATGCCGTTAGAAAGTTAATCATGCCATCAGAGTCATTACTTCCTCAGCATGAGGTTGTAGTGAAAGGGGGAAGCACAGACTCTTAGCACAGGATTGCTTAGCTGCTCTGTAATTAATTCGAATCTTAGCGGCATGCTGAGGTCACGCAGACGCAAAGAACCTTCAAACTAATACAGGAAACCTCGCGGATGATCATGAATAGGTGTTTTGTATGAATGTTCTCTAAGAAATAATGTTACTGTAGATCAGAGGTTCCCAACAGGGGGGGGGTACAGACCCACAAGGAGGCTTCAGCAAGCACAGTGGGGGGTCGCGTCATATTTTGAAGTGTTGAGCAGTGAGCATTACGGAGAACGATCATATTGCATTAGCTTATTTTATCCATGATTCCCTGGTTGATCAAAAATGGACAAATTGTAACTCACTGAGTTACACTGTCTCACGAGTCTCACTGATTCACTGTCTCACCGTGTCTCATCGAGTCTCACTGATTTACCTTCAGAGCTAATAGTAATGACCCAGGTGAGGAAGCTCTACCAAGTCGTGTCGCAGTCTTCCAATACTGGAAACAGAAATGCAGGAAATACCAAGAGCGATAATATCATCAAATGTGAAGAGGGGCCCTAAAATGTTTTCTCAAGGGGAAAAAAAGCAGTTTTGGACAAAAAAAGGTTAAAAACCGCTAATGTAGATCGTCGGTTCGGTCATCTAAGAATATTAGCACTTTAGCAGTTTCAAAACGATCATTCTATTTTGCATAGAAGCACCAAAACATTTATAACAGAAGGTTAACGTTTGATAGAAATAGACCCACGCCACCAATCTATGGAAAAAATAAAAAAAACTGCAAAACTAGTGACGTAGCTTTCAAACACATGCGACGGACTGACACCTCCAAAGCAGCTTTTACTGATGAAAAATAAAATTGGATAATTCAAAACTGGCGTTGGTTGCTTTTCCACTGCGCGGCCAAAACCACAGCAAAACAGCTCTGACCACGTGTACGTGTAGATGACATTCGCTTCGGTTGGTTTGTATGCAAAAATGCTGCATATGCAAATTTTCTAAAAAAAAAGTGCATTCTTAAGATTCAAGAATATCGAAGAGAAAGCGTTCATATCCTTCGGTGCTCTATACCTAAACCCCAGCAGTGTAGCTATTATAACCTACTTTATACAAAACGTTCTTTAAACATGACTACTTTTTTTTTTTGTACTGTTGTACTGCTCTGTGTATCCAGCTTATCTGTGTGGGAATTCACGTTCTCAGAGTTGGTCCGGCTACTGAAGCTCTAAGCCCGTGCGTAGCGAGAGAGCCTGGCTTTGGTCTGTGCTAACTTCTATGCTACATGCTCGTGCCCTGAAAGCTATTTAAATGTTTCCCGACCGTGCAGAGCAAATGACGGAAGTCTCCGATGCCCAGCTTCATTCGGAACCCAAACAATTACAGCAAAGCCTCAAAGGAACCCGGTGTTTGGGTTAAGACTGAAGCCCAACACTGTTTCCGTGCAGATTAGAATCCCAGTCGATTACGAGATTTCATGTAAATTAGTGACAGTCGCGCATTCATAAAGTTATTCTCTGGAATGCAGACACACCACAACAAGGCCATCTAATCAATCAGCACTCGCCATCAAAACACCTCTCCCCCCGTTTTCTCTCTCAACCTGTGTCTAGCATTCTGTCTCATTCTCTCACGTCAGTATATACTATATAGTAGGTAAACTATACTATGAAATGTGAACGGTTCTGGACGATAACTACTACTGTTGAATTTCGGAATATGCATACGAGTACATTTTCCCTAGGGACCGCCAGAAAGATGACTTGTATCGGGACGTGGTGAAGGCGACAAAGCAGCATTTTTCAGGCTGGAAGTAGCTTTAAGTGCTGGGGAAAAAAACTGTTCCTTGTGTTAAATTGAGCTCATTTAACTCATCCCAGTAAAAAATTATCCACTTTAAAGTGCGCTGCTGGCGTCGAAGATTATTCCAAAAAAAAAGGATGTAGGACATCGAGTTCATTAACATCTATATAGAACATACTTTTTTAGCCTATCTCGTTCTCTCTATTTGTTTGCCCGTTTATATCTCACTTCTCACTGTCCGAGTCTGTCTGCACTTTTCTTTCTTTCTCTTTGTTATCATTCTAATTTGATGCACTCTTCTAAAATATATGGAGAAGAAAAGCTGAAGAAGAGAAGTTGTGCTTTCATGCACCGTGTTTCTCGTGTTTTTCTCCCGCCACCGCTCTATTCAACCTCCCGATCTAAATGTCCTTCAAGTAGAGCTTTACAGCTGTGCTGAACGTGCAGTAATATGATGTTGTAGCTCAGTGATTAGCGAGGATCATGGGTTTAAGAACCAGCACCCCAAGCTGCCACTGGTAACCCCTGAACAAGGACCTTAACCATCAATGCTCAGTGAAATAAAAACAAATGATAAGAAACGCGTGTCTGCCAAATACCGAATAGAAATGAAACTGGAAATTGACCACAGTATCAATTACATTGAGCAAGACATCGGATTTATGAAGACTGTGATGAGGAGAAAAGCAGTGCCCTGAAAATTTTAACCATTACATTTTCCCAAACAGAATTAGGGGGAATAGGAACAGTGATTAATGATATGTTATAAAACATGTTCAGTGAAATCTGCGGTGATGTGAATGAAAGCAGTGTGGGTTCTCTGCTGAAATAAGGCATCCAGTCTTTTTTAGAAAGCTCTGAGACTGAGTCATGGGCTCTGTCCAAGTATGCACTACATTTAAGTAAGTACACGCTCATCAACGGTCAAGTTATTATAGTATGTTACTGGTAGGATGAAAGAAATTCGGAATGATGCATCACCATTTTGATAGGACGTGCCGATACAATGTCACAGCAGCGCTAATTCAAAGTTAGATAATGTGTAACTAAATAATGTAAATGAGTGCAAGTTAAAAAAAGAAAAAACTGAAAAATGTCATCTCTTTCCACCACTTCCGATTGGACAAGCGTCTTATGGGATAGTAAAGTCCCTAGTTCACTAGTTTATTTACCGTCCGGTTGGGTCGTGGTAATGTACAGAGTACATAAACCTCCGTCAGAGCAGCTGATAAGACATAAATCAACACCCTTCAAATGGGAATTTGTCGTCATTATCGAGTGTAGGTCTTTGCACACGGCCGGGTAAAAGGTAAGATGACCTCACATTTCATTTACACTAAGGGACGGGTTAGACTTTTTTGTGTGTGTTACGCATCTGTATCCGCTTTTAAGAGGAAATTTGATCTTTAGAGCCACCGTAAAGAAAAGCCCAATTCAGAATTGCGAACCACGCTGTAGTATATGTATGATGGTTTAACGCCCGGCGTGCACCGTTCGACATGCACCCATCTCTCTATCTCCAGTATCACTAGCAAAGTATCAAACTGAACCACCTACATCCGAAAAATAAACTTTATCCTTTTGTGTTAAACTGTTAGGCTCTTTGTTTCGTCTTGAGAAGAGTAAATCCATTAAAAAGCAGCGTGTAATAACATTTCTAACGTCTTGTATTGGCCAGTAGAAAGATAAAGTTGGAACGGCTCTTCAGGTGTTCCCTTATACTGATTCATAGTGTGTTCATGAAGTATTAATTCCGCTGGCGGTGGTGGTACAGCCAGACGATTGATCTGACTGCACTGAATCGGCAACCCACCGTAATGTCGTTGCCACATGCATCTTTCCTTTTTATTCTTTCATCATCTGGGTGATAGACTCCGGGGTTCTGCTGTTAGGGATGAATATCAATAGGATTTTCATCGGGGACAGGTCTTGTTAAAAGTGCCTATAATTTAAATAAATTAAATAAATACAGTAAGCAGTGATGCCCATATATACAGCCGTGCAGTGAAGCTTGAAAAAATCAAGGATAGAAAAAACATACTGAGTAATACGATATTACGTAAAAGTAAGAGACATTTAAGCGATAAAAAGGCAGCTAATATGATGGTATATAAATAAACCAACATTGATATTAAAACCTATTTCATTTTATTTTAACCGAAGGGTTTTCACCTCATTCAGAGGACTGTAAAATAATACCCGATCCACATTGTGTTATTTAGAATTAAGGGCTGTGTACTGGCAAGGGCCTCACAATACGATATATATCATGATACACGGGTCAGTTATACAATGTATCACGATATGTTGCAGTACAACACATATACAGGCATTAAAAACAAATACCTAGAATACGAGAAGCTTTCTTATGAGAGTTAAAGCACTCGTATGTGTTAGCGACGACTACAGGAGCGGAGAACACATCCAGAGGGTTTTATTAATATTCATAAAACATAAATCGGTTTAAAGTGTCATTTAAATGTGTATTGATATTGGAGATCAGAATATCGATATGCTTTTATAAATCTTTAGCTGTATCAGTATTTTTACACAGCCCTCATTAAATATAATATCCTAGAATTGGGCGTTTTTAGTGGCAGAAAACAATTAATTTTGTGATCGTTGCAGGTTAAAATGAATGATTTTCTGACAGCTTTAAAAAAAAAAAAAAAGAGTTTGTTCCAATACGATTGTGTGTAAAGTGCAAATTCCAGCACGATAATGTGTTACACACTGTGTTAAACAGTTTGGCTGCTGTTGTAAAGATTGTCAGAGAAATTGGCGCAACTTCTCCTGCAGTAATTTGTGTTAGTAAATGAGGGACATTAGAGTATTTTCTTATTTTAAAAATGTCCTAAGATTTTAGCGTAATAATAGTTTGGGCGGGGCATTACAATTTTTTGGCCAAGCATATTGCACAGGGATTGGTTGAAGGTAATAGTTGAGGTTGGACATTGAAATCCCGAAAGGACTGATTATTCCAAGTGGAAGTTGTGTTTTAACAATCGTCTTAACCTAAAGAACATGACGAAGACACTGAGGGACCACTTTAGGTTTAAGTCCGCAAAACACCTGGAACAAAACAGCGTTTGTTTAACACCTAGTAAGAAGTTTTGGACAGAGGAGACTAAAGGCAGGCTTGTAAAAGTCGACTTGAAACACACACTTATACACCCAGAGCTCAGCATTCCGCCTAATCTCACCAATCAATTAATTCTGCTCAACAAAATTCTTAACGGTCAATTATTGATCATCGATTAATCGCGCCCATCCCTAGTTATTGCTTTGCTGCCCACTTAGCAGTTAATTTAGCCTCTGAATGTTCCCTCTTTAGGGGTAAATAGAAAATAAATTTTCACTTGGGGAGGCTGTCCATTGTTGAGGGCTGTAGAATGAAAAGGACTTGCTTTGCAGTAGGCAGGGAGGGTGACATAAGGCTGTGCAATGCCTGTTGTCCTCCTGACATAAGGAACGAGATTACCTCTTACTCTTTCTATCACCACACTAAAAGCTGTAGAGCCCCGAGCTGCCTGTCACCTGCTGTAACTCTCATTAGCACCCGCTAGCACAGGAGGCACGTGTTCCATACTGCGCCATTCACTTTCCCTCGCCTTCAGATTGCCTTTGGGGTTGTGGAACTTCCTGAAATGGCAGGCCCATTAAATGCAATGTAATTGGAAAATAATGTTCTGCTCCTGGTTAGAAAAGAAGCTCATTTTCCTTCGGCGTTCAGTGCTACAGAAAAAGCCAGTTCCGGAGGTTATCTTTATTGATCCAGCGCTCTCTCTTTTCTGCCTTGACATTCAGAACAACAATGGGCCGCGCTCCTACGTTCTCTCACATTATCGCAGCTGGAAATTATGGGCAAATGTTTTCAGCAGTCTGACGCAATTTAGTGTCATCACAGCTTTTAGAGGTAAATGTGAATGTCAGATGATTCATTTATTTGTGCAGGCTGTATAAAATTAAAAATAAAAATCCCGCCTACCTTGGCCGGCATGTTCATCCTAAGCATGATAGAGGTTGTGTTGAAAATTGCATCTTTATACACAATTCTGTGCACAACTTACTGTAGTTGGGTGCAAACACACTGAACAGGACTTTGGATCAAGTGTGTAGATCTTTTTGCTCAATTTCACCTCCATTTGATCCAAGGAACTTTGGATTGAGACCTTTTAGGAAAGTACTTGCACCGCATGCTATTTCTTTTACATACTATCTAGTATGGATGTATGCAACATAAGTACTTTACACTGCACCTTACAACTCATGCCAAAGACTGTAGTGTGTAAACATTAGCATTTACAGCATTTAGCAGACGCTGTTGTCCAGAGCGACGTACAAAAGTGCTTTGAGTCACATCATTAAACAGCTCAATACTGGAACAATAGTTCAACAACAAAAACCTTTTTTTTAATAGCCTAAAGCTAGGTATTTAGAAAAGAGAGAAGTTTTCAAACGCCTCCTGAAGACGGTCAGTGACTCTGATGTTCTGACATTAATGGGAAGTTTATTCCACCATCTTGGTGCAAGAACAGAGAGGCAGACCTTCCTTGTGTCCTATGGGATGGTGGAACAAGCCGAGCAGTACTTGTGGATCTGAGGGAGCGTGGTGCTATGCGAGGAGTGATAAGTGCTTGTAGGTAGGAGGGTGCAGCTCCGTTTCCGCATCAGTGTTTTGAATCTGATGTGTGCAGCTACTGGGAGCCAATGGAGGGAGCGTAGCAATGGAATGGTGTGTGAAAATTTTGGTAGGGCAGCTGTAAAAGGACTGTGACGCTCCTGTCCTGAGCAAACACTCCCAGTTTACTAGACCATGACGTTTAAAGTCACAGGGAGGAGATATCTGTAAGCATAATGTGGGACCCGTGGCTATGTAATGAACAGCAAATGAATAATAGATTGAGTTTCTAAGGTCTACTTTTCCTCGGCCAGACTTTTTTCATTATTCAGTGTACGTTAGACAGCTTCTCAAAGCTTTGACCTGTCGTTTTGAAGGTATTGATTATTGCAGAAACATGTTTTGTTCTGCTGGTTGAAAGTGTTTTCACATCCTGATAGCAATCGCTAAGTTAAGCGGTGTAAATGTATTTATATGTATTAATGTAGTACATGGAAGGCTTGGGATTAAAAAATGTTTGTCGAGTATCCTAAATCTGTACTCGAGTCAAAGTACAAGACTTAACTTGACTCGAGTTAGAGTGAAAAAGAAACTGAGAAAAATCTACTCGAGTAATTAGTTACTAGTTACTTCTGATCTGATTGACATGAAGCAAAAAACCCCGCATTTTAAACTACTTGGCGAGTTTTGACATCCCTCCCCTGAAAAGTCTCTCTGTTCTGATTATATAAAACACACGGTGAAGTAAAGTAAACAACATCGCATTATGAAACTTTTTTTTTTTTTTTTTTGACTTCTTGGGGTGAAAACATAGACTAAAGTTGAGGACACTGGTGATGATCTGCCTCTGATAACTCACACACGTCTTCCTCTGCTTCATCTTCCAACTATACATGCAGTAAACTGTAGCAGGAGATGTGTAGCAGCCTCTCCTAAGTCTCGCAAGACTTTAGAACAACTTATACAATGAATTATTTTATAAATCTAATATTTATTACCGTTTGACAGCAACAGAGGAACGCCGCCCAATCTAGTAAAGTAAAAGTAACTTTTTTCCACTAAAAAAAGGTACTTGAGTAACAGTAAAAGTGCACATCTTCAAAAGTGAAAGTTACCTACAAAATTTATGTAACGAAGTAATAGTAAATCGTTACTACATCGCTGGTTGGATCAAATAGTTCAATCCGATAGATATAATGAGCTTTTCCTAACACATGTATGCTTATACCACTGTACAAGCCCCCCCCCACCCAGACGGGATACCTCAGCAACAGAAAACAAAGTTGAAGTTAAAGTTGTTTAGGCTGCTGTTGTTACTAAGAACAAGCATTCGAATACATTTCTAGAATCAATAATCAGATAAAATGAACAGTTTTTATAAATCGTTACTTTCTAATGATTGTTTTCGGACAGCTAACATTTTACCAGCCTAAAACGTTGATTAAAAACCATCAATTGAGTCAATTATTCATGATCAACAGATTCAGTTATCAATTATCGATAATAGAATACTGGTGTTTATCCCTAGTCATCACTACCGCTGTAGAATGCAGTCCAACCTTTCAGCTTGGTTGCTTCCATCTTGGTTATTTCCTCTATCTACTAATTGGACATTCGGGCACTTTTTGTGAGCTTCTCTACTGCAGATTCCTCAGTTGCCTTTTATGAGCAATTAGTCGTTTTCCTACTACATTCCCCTTTACGAAGGCTTTACTGAGGCTTGAATGATGTCATGCATGAGCAGTTCATCTCAGATCCTGTTACAGAATTTCCATAAGATTCAATTTAAAGCGTCGGCTTGGACATTTCAGGTCACTGAACTTGTGTTTGTAAGTCATTCCTTTCTGGTCAGACTTAGACAGCAGATGAGACTAAGCCAGCTGTAGAAGTGTGAATGCAATCAGTATATCTTTAAGCACATTTACATTATCCAGAGAGGCAACTGAGCAGTAAAGGGTATTGCTCAGGGGCACAACAGTTCCATCTTAACTCATAAGCCTCTGATCAGCAGTCCATCACCTTAATCACTAAGCGATCACTTTCCAACTCTTCAGAATCCGAAGGAGATTAATTACTGAAGCAAAGCTGAGACTTTGCCCTACACTGTGTTTTTGGGCTCCTGAGTGAAACCCCTAATACCCTCTGCTCCAGCTCTGCTGTATCATAACTGGCACCTGTTCCCTGACCCTCAATTACCTTCTATGCAGGGGTATGTGAGAAAAAGAACTTTACTGTGCCGTAGGGGTGTGACCACACACTTCTCCCACGGAACGAGACGAGACACGAGACTGGGTGAACGAGACAAGGCAAGATTTTTAGACTTTTTTTTTAAAGAAATCCTTTATAATGAAATACAGAAAGAAATTCCACTGAAAAACAGGAAATGCAAATGCATTGTAAAATTAAACTTCTACTTCCAGACACATCATATTAATGTGTCTGTTGGGATGTAGAAATAGAAATGTCTTCTGCTAGTATCTGGAGACTGATATAAATGTGTAGCAGGTGTGCTGTTGTGTACTTCATGTTAAGAAGTCAGGAAGCGATAAAAATTTCCTCTATCTATAGGCACAGCACCATCATTCCAGCCACCGGAGCACATCTTGCTCCGGGCTCGCTTTTAATACTGAACCTTGTATCAAATTACTGTTGACACACTGATGGGCCTCTCAGACACCAGGAGCACCAGGAGACATCCGATTCTCATCATCGATCCGACGACGCCTTACATTTGGGGGAAACATGAGTCGGCTTTTTTTCCCCCTTGCATGTCTGTGCTGTCATCAACACCCTGTTGGAAAAGTCAGGACCCGTCACTGATCTGCAGCAAGCAAGAATCTCATTTACATTTACACTTATATTTTCACCTGGAGTGAGAGAGATTTCAGGAAGACTGATCAGGGTAAATGGATACTATTGTGTCTTCAGAAAGACACGGAATTGTCTTGTAGCTTCTAAAGGGCGGTAGTAAATATTTAACTACACATTAACTACAATGTACTAAATAAAGCCAACTAGTTAGTTATATCATGGAATCGGTGGAGTCACATCCACCTTTTGTAGCGTGATGTAACGTCTTTATAGAAATCGTCACCAGATTGTGTGTGTTGTCTAATGTAAACTGGAGATTGACCGATAAATCAGTTTTACCAATATAATTACCCCGATTTTGATGTCCTTTATGTCTTTGTGTTTATCCTGTTTAGGGACCTCTGCCCTAAGCTACCAGCAAGCAAGTATGCTTTTAGCAAGTTACTATTAGCATAGTTATTGATTTGTAAATGAAAAATAATGGAGGCACCGAGTCTGGCTGAGATATGGGTTATTTTGCACATAAGTCCAAGCTCTAGTGCTGCATGTTGTCTTGTTTGAGGACCGAAGAAGCTCTATTTCATTCTCTCTGAAATGATTTCAAGGCGCCGGAACACTTTTCTCATTGCAACAGAGGAGGAAAAAGTCTATTTGAATGGTGTAAATGCTCTTGTGTTTACTTATTTTGGTTAGGGGTTCATTTAGTGTCTCTACAGATCACAAGATACAGACGTCACATAGTGTGTTAGATTTCGAGTAGTGTAGCCTGCCGTCTGCATCATTTATGCACCTTGTATTGAATCCTTCTCTCAACCCACCGCTCGGATCCGAGCCACGTCAGCCGGTCTGTCCGTGATGCTAATAGTGCAGCTCACACACACTTCCTTTCATCCTTACATTCTGATGAAAAGGAAACTGTTGGACGGGTATATGAATCGGAGCCTTTATGATTGTGTGGGTTTGGGGATGGTGGAGATTAGAGCGTCCTTCGGTGACTGTCATCAAGTTCTTCCAGCAGAATGGCACCGAATTAAAATGGAGTACAGGGAATGCTGCACACACACACACACACACACACACACACACACAAAAGAGCAGAAGCTCATTTTCCGTCACCATTATTTTGGGCTGTCTTAAAGAAAGTGATAAAAGAACTTTACAGACGTGCTGAGAGAGAGAGAGAGAGAGAGAGAAAGAGAGTGCCTTACCTGATTATAGACCGATTTAGCCTTTGTTTTGTTAATCTGTGTGTGTGTGTGTGTGTGTGTGTGTCAGTTATTTACGAGTTTTAAGCACTTATGTGCGTCCCTGTGGCTGCTTCAGTAGGCATGGACTGCAGATGCTTTCAGAGCTGTTTTTCTCTGCTGTCATTTCTTCTTGTAGTGTAGATCAATCAGAGAAAGAAACTCAGGCTACAGAATTCGGTCAGTCAATTATTAATAATGCTGCACGAGGTATGGTTTCAGCATCGACATGGCAGTGTGTGCATCTGCAGCAGTCACATCGCAGGATGTACAATGGAGTCCAGATTCTATTTGACTGCGCCGCAGTTCAAAACACATCATTTGTGGATTCATTGCAAAGTTCATTTATAGAGTAAAACTTGTGCTCTTGATTGGCTGCGGTTCCTTAAAAACTCTTAAAGGAATACTTTACTTTAATGAAAATTCTTAATTGACTTACTCACCCTGATGTTCCAACTGAGTACGGGCTTTTTTTCCTCTTCGGAACACACTGTAATATATTTTTCATAAAAAACCGAGAGTTCTCATAAGGTAACAGATTCAAGCCCAGGAAACGTGCCAAGATGATCGACAGGGTGACGGTGTGTCATTGGGTGCTTTAATATCGCAAAGCAACGGAAACAAAAATAACGTATGCATTCCGCATTTTCGTCCCTACTGTGCCCCTTGTGGCCGCGCCTTCACGAGTACGCCAGACAGACGCTTCACGACAACAGCATTGTTATACAACTAAGCATGCCGTCGAGTACCGCCCCACACCTTCGGGTAGCGAGCCCAGATCCTGCATGATGACGTTTACACATGTATTGTGCCTTGTTTTCATTTTCGAGGAAGATGTGTGCTGTGTAAAAGCCATCAAAATTTTAAAGGTTGAAGTCTGCTGGATTTTATGGGATGTGCTTTTAAAGCCATCCACTCGTAAACATTTCTGTTGTGATTCTTTATAAAGGACAGAAATCTGTGCCGATAAGTCCCAGTGTAAATTCCTCATCTGAGATGAATAAAGTGTCTGTCTGTCCATATGTCTGCCTGTCTGTCCACCCACCTACACCCGTACAAGGATCAGCTAAACGCTGGATTTTCCAGCTTAACTAACCTGTGATTAGTTGCTCTACCTACTAGACACACAAAAAAAAATTCTCTTCTATAGAACATCTGTCATTGGTCTGAGGGTCTGGTTTTGCGAGTCTACCTCATTACCGTCAGAGCGTCTCACTATTCTGGATTAAAGCTATTATGATCCTTCTATATCTCCAAAATCGTATAAACTTTTTCAGCACGAAAGCTTATATCGCCATATTGTAAAATTGGTACAGAAAAAACTTTCCAACTCCCCGTTTGCTCACCTTTTTTGGGTTATTTAGGGTTTTTTTTTTTTGTTTTTTTTCTTGCATGTATGTTTGGATGCTACAGCCAGAGCATCATGATGCAACGTAGAGGCTGTACTCTGTGAACAAAAACCGAGGGTTTCAGCAATAGTTAGAAAAGATTCCACACATAAAAGGTTAAACCTCTCCTCAGTCCCTCGTGTTAGCCTCCACTTTTATTGCACATGACATGAGAAAGATGTGCATCAGGTCCCGTGGAGCAGAGTTCAGGACCAGGAGGCAGAGTCGAAAGCATCAAATGAGAATCGGCTCCTTGTGCTGTCTGTTCCTAGGAAATGGCATTGCATTACTTATAGCTTCTGTTGCATGGATGCCTGCTTCAAGCTCTGTAATCTGCAGAAATCTCAGCGCTGGTTTTTTTTTTTTTTCTAAAATATAATTGCTTTGTTGGACATCACTGGTGGGTTTCTCTTGTGGAAGTATAGAGATGGTGTGCAGCATTCGACTATTTTTAGGATTGGAAAAAAATCAAGGCGAATGAAAGATCGCGTGCTGTGAATTATGCCATTAGTTTCTCCTAATGACTGCATTACCTATAGACTCTGACCATCACATCCACGTGTGGTCCTAAACATATTATAGATCCATCCATTTTAAACTGCACTCCATCACTCTGAGAACCTTTCTCTATGTTCTGTGGGGGGCTGCGTTCCAGGATCCTGTTATTTACAGGTCTCACAAAGTGTAAAATTCCTGGTAGCCCTTCAGACAGCCACTCTTCAGTTTTGTAACTGAAATTAAGTAAACAATAAAAAAAAAGACATTTTTAATGTGGAATTTCAAAGGGGACGATGTCATCAACACCTTTTTTAACAAATAACAAGCGTAATACATTTATACCATTTAGCAGACTCTTCTATCTCTCTCTCTCTGTCTCTTCTCTTTTCTTTCTCGGTCGTTTCTCTCTCTGTCTCTCTCTCTCTCTCTCGTCTTTGTCTCTCTCTCTCTGTCTTTCTCTCTTTCTCCTCGTCTCTCTCTCTCTCTTTCTTCTATCTCTGTCTTTATCTCTCGTCATCTCTCTCTCTGTGTTCTTCTCTGTCTCTCTACTCTTTCTGTGCTCTCTCTCTCTCTCTCTCTGATTTTCTCTCTCGTCTCTCTTCTCTCTCTCTGTCTTTCTCTCTCTGAATGTGCTCTCTCTGTCCTCTCCTCTGTCTCTGTCTCTCTCTCTGTCTCTCCTCTCTCTCTCGTGATTGTTTCGGCCTCTCTCTGTCTCTCCTCTCTCTCTCTCTGTCCCTTTCTCTCTCTTCTCTCTCTCTCTCTCGCTCTCTCTCTGCTTTCTCTCTCGCTCTCTCTCTCTCTCTTTCTCCTCTCTCGTCTTTCCTCTCTCTCTCTCTCTCTCTCTCTCTCTCTCTCTCTCTCTCTCTCTCTCTCTCTCTCTCTCTCTCTCTCTCTGGCTTGCTATCTCCTCTCTCTCTCTCTCTCTTTCTCTCTCTCGCTCTCTGTCTTTCTCTCTCTCTCTCCTCTCTCTCTCTGTCGTTCCTCTCTCTCCTCTCTCTCTCTCTCTGATTTTCTCTCTCTTTTTTTTTCTCTCCTCTCTCCTCTTTCCTCTCTCTCCTCTCTCTCTCTCTCCTCTGTATTTTTTGCTCTGCAATTCCATTGTGAACCATATTTGATATTAGAACTGGACTGACCTATAAAAGCAAAAATTACCTGATCAACGTACACACGTCATCTGGAGTGTGTTGGCGCTCTCGTCGTTGCACAGGTTTCGCGTATTACACAATTAATTTTACAATTTATTTATTTCATGTGTTTTTTTTTATCGTCAGTGTTTATGCAAACTAGCAGCACTGTGATGTCTTGTGTTCCCGGTGTCAGCTTCTCCCTGTAAACTTCACCACCGAATGTAACATTCAGAACTTCATGTGCGGCTATGCCTGTGTATCCCTGGAAGCTGGCAGTGCGACGGATTTCCGGACTGCTTCGAAAGAGCGACGAGAGGGTTGCCGTAAGTCACCTGGAATTTTTTTTATATTACACCCCAACACGTTTCGTGCCAGCAGAAGCAGCGGAATATGGTTATGCACAGTAATAACGCTAGAGCAGGCTGCCTCAGGCTGCTTTTGCTTGATCTTTTTTGCCACTCCTGTCTTTTTCTCTCAAGCCTTTGTTTTTGTTTTTCCTCCCCTCCTAAACTCCTAACCTAACCTGAACGAGTGATCAAATTATACTTAAAAGCTCATTCGACTTAAACGCCTATGGAATAAGCCTAATCCTAACCCAAAAGTTTTATTTATTTTATTTTTTTAAATCTCAACTCGGTGCTAGTTGAAATAAATATAATAAATAAACCATAAACACACATGATATTTGTGTAACCGGATAAAATGTCTACTGCGAACTAGAGCTGCCTTTAGAAGGCAGGGGGGCGCGATAGCGCTTTTAATCCAAATATTTTTCTCTTTCTTTTTTTGTTTTAGTTTTTTACCCCCCCTTACTACTGTTTGTTTGTAGGCCAAACTCGGAGATAGAAGTGTGTGGTATGTGTGTATGTCTGAGCATCGATACTAGAGATTGTTTCCTTCTTTTATAGTGTGTTAAAATGATTTAATAGAATTTATGTTTTATACCTCAATAACTTCTTTTCCAACCTCAGTGTTGCTTTTCTGACTTTTTTGAAATGTTTGAGACGCAGACCTTCTTCTTCTTCTTCTTCCTCCTCAGAAACAATGGAGTAGTAAAACATGCCATTTATACAGATGAATGTTTCCTGGTGGAGAAGTTCTTATTGATCTTATTGCAGGATTGCTGAGCTAAGAACAGTTGGACTGCTGTTAAGCCCTGAATAGGAGTTTATCCCATTTTGCTTGATTTGCTTGAGTAGGGTGGTGTGGGAATTCACTAACAGTGTTTTTCTTTTCCTATCCCGTCTCCTTTTTTCTGCAGATGGAATAGGGGGAATGTTGGTGCAACATTATTGGTATCTTTTTGCATGGGCGTCTGTCCCGTTCGGAAAGCCCGCTGTGTTCTTTATTCCCGACTCTGTCAGGGTTTTCCTGCTCATACTGCGTCTTTTACTAACTGTTTTCTTTTTAATTAAGCAGCATGCGGCTATGTAAAGTTGTTAGGAACATTAATGTTGGTGTGAGCCAAACCAGCAGATCCCTGCTGGCCGGGCGAAAGTCATTTGTTCTGATACTGGACGACGCCTCTTGAGTGTCTAGTGTTCTGCCGTCGCCTGCCGACACCCCCTCTTTCAATCTGCCACTGTTCTGGCATTTTCTCTCTCTCTCTCTATACGTCATTGGTGCTTGTTGCTGTGGAAAAGCCTAAGCCTCTGTGCAACACTTGGTTGTGCTCAGCTTCCTGTACTGTATGTAAGTGGCAGACTGTCCCTCCATTTAGTCTTCTGACAAAATGTGGACACAAAGAACTGTAGGGTCCATCAGTACAGAGTAACTTGGAGGCGGTGTACTTTTCACAGCCAAGGGTGGCACCTAGTGGAAATTAGGGTCTATTTCGGTAGTATTTATTTAGGATTCTCAATATTTATCTCATTTATACAACTGATCATTTGGGGGTTAAGCGTCTTTCTCAGAGGCCCAACAGGCAACTGGTGGCGCTGGGAATCAAACCCAGACGTTCTCATTAGCAGTCCAACACCTTAACCACTGCACCACCACACCTTATAAACGTCATTGACCCAAATGATGTTAAGGCCTTTGTAATTGAAACTGTGATTAGATTCTGTTGATTAGATGTTGATCTTTCTTCTGAAACATGAAGTTAACTGAAGCTACAGGGTGAGTGAAAAGGAACTAGCATAACATTGGTAATAAAGTTCATTTTCTGATCGAAATTTGATAACGTGCTCAAACAGCTTAGGTGGAATATTTGTTGAAAAAAATCGGGCTGCTGATACAACAGCAATATATATGTGTGTGTGTGTATGTGTATATATATATATTATATATATATAGATATATATATTAGCGATTTCATGTATATCAAACAATACGCATTCTTGTTCCTTTTAATAAGCGGGTTTTACAGTGTTGTTCGCTGGAGATTTTTAATCCAGTCTGGCAACCATGTGGTGAGTAATTGAATGAACATGTTAGCCTAGCAAATTAATCAGGATGTTCTAATTCACAAGAGCGACGCAACGTGACGGCTAGCATAAAAAACTTACAGCTTAAAATTTATGTCCGCAACCTTCTTTACCCAGATCTTTCCAAGTAGAAGTTCATGTCTTGTCCACTGGCAACCCGAAAGTAATTTAACGAAGTATTTATCTCTACTCGTATTCCCCAACTGTCTTTAAACCTTTACCCAGTCATCATAGGAGACTGTTTCCACGATAAGAGAGGTTCTTTCTGGCCCTGGAGGTGATGAGGCTATTTACTGAAAGTTCCGCAGTAGACCTTCTGTAAATACGGAAATCATCAGAACGGTGTATTTTCTTCCCACTGTATCATCCACCTAAGCTCTAAAGGTTTATCGGTTTACTATGAGGTGTTTTTTACCCAGGATGTTTATTTGACCAAGAAGTTCAGCGTTAACCCCAAGTGATTATTTCCTTGCCGTAGGAACATAAAACTTTCCCCTTGATCCTGATCGAAAGCTCCTACAACCCTCTTCGGAATGCTTTCGGAACTAGAGTGTTGGGAAGTGGTGACACTTTGAATAAACAGGGCAAACACAGCAGAAGCTGTTCCACCCACCTATTTTTATGCAAACCTAAAAGAATGGCAGAATGCTCAAAAATTCTGCACATTTGATAAAGAAAATAAACTTGCCGAAAAAAATAGCATAAGCTACGATAGATCCTATCGTAGGGCCCTGAGGAGGATGGAAGGCCCTTAACCCCTAATTGCTCAGTTGTATAAAGAGATAAATGTAAGTCGCTCTGGATAAGAGCGTCTGAGAAATGCTGTAAATGTAAGTAGTGATTTTGTTTTGGTTTTTTTTTTACTCGTTGGATGGAAACGGTGCTTTATTTGCTAATTTTAATGCGATATTATAGTTTGATTTACATAATTTGCATAGAAACATAGCTACTGATATCTGTAGTTTTTTGCTGTGTGTCTCTGTACCTCAGTCATATGGGGCCGGTGGAGAGCCGCTGCTTCGAAATGCTCAGTCTCAGCGCAAAGCCAGCGGTGAGCCGGTTTTAACAAGGCTTTTCATTTGTAAATGCTTCAGACATGGAAGCAAATCACAATAGGCACTCAGTCACAAAAAGCAGCAGCCTGTTCCTCCTGAGAGCAGGGAAAATAAGCCCTCCAAAACAAAGAAGGGCAGAAGCGAGTAAGGCATAAATGAGTCTCAAATGGAAATTAGGCTCCACCTGTATGTTTATCCATTCTCTGATTAACAAGCACACACACATCTCCTCTCATGCGAAAGCGTTTCATGTTTTGCCCCTTCATTAGAAGAGTGCATCTGTAGCTCTTGTGTAATGGAGCCATGATCTTACCCATGACGGGCAGCTGATATCTCGTAGGGCTTGTTAATAGCTACTGCCTCCTGATGTCGGGTCAGTGACTCCACTCTTTGTCCTCTGGTAAGAAGGCTGTGCAATCTAGTGATGGAGACAGATGAAAAAGCCCCTTGCACAAATTGGGATATTTATGCAAAGCTGAGAGGAAAGGTCAAATCCCATTCAGTCCCCTTTGCCTCATTAAGGCGAAATTGTTTTTGGAAATTACTCCATCAAGGGGAATGCAATAGAACACAGCTGCAGTCTGATGCTGAATAAATCAGGCTGGATCGTGTTAGCATCAGGTTTTTACTGCCTTGTATCAGGCGTATTAGTGAGTCTGGCCCGCTTGGATCACGCAGAAGTTTAGCAAAGGTTTAGCTGTAGCATTTGCTACTTCGTTTGATCCATGCTTTCTAATCTGAATTTATCTCTGAGAGGTCTGTACTATATCAGAGGAAGTATATATTATAGAGGATGCAGTGAGACCTTCTGTAAATACGGAACTCATCAGATACGGTTGTATTTTCTTCCCACTGTATCATCCACCTAAGCTCTAAAGGTTTATCGGTTTACTATGAGGTGTTTTTTTCCCCAGGATGTTCATTTGACCAAAGAAGTTCAGCGTTAACACCCAAGTGATTATTTCTCTTGCCGTAGGCAACCTAAAACATTCCCCTTGTATCCTGATCGAAAGCTCCTCCAAACCCTCTTCGGAATGATTTCGGAACTAGAGTGTTGGGGAAGTGGTGACACTTTGAATAAACAGGGCAAACACCAGCAGAAGCTGAGTCCCTGGATTTTAAAGGAGAAGAAATGACCCATGGCATTTGTAATCTAGGCAACCCAGGATACCACACAGTTCCCTATTGGAATATGATGGATTTAAACCCTCCATCTCGATGTAGTTATTTTTAGCTCGTACCTTCTCTGCAGAACAGTAGGTCCAGAAGGTTTAATCAAACATATATGAACTCCAACAACCTACACAAAGTTTAACAGAACATCCAGGGACTGGTGACAACTCGGTGTGTGTAGGATAGGGAATAAGGGGGTTAGACTATTATAGGAAGAGTGAATCACAAAGCATAATCAAGAACATTAAAATGTCTTCCAAAAGTATATAATCCTTATGTTTTAATCATATCAAAAAACAGTCTATTCACTTATAATGAGGAGGTGATAGCACAGCGTTAGGGTGCCATGGGTTCCATTCCCAGCACCACCACTGCTGGGCCCCTGAGCAAGGTTCTTAACCCCTAATTGTTTACTTGTATAAATAAGTCGTTCTGTATAAAGACGTCTGCCAAATGATGTAAATAAATATGTGTAAAAAGGTGTCTTTTTTTTTTTTTTTTTTTTTTTATAAAGACAACCTTTAGCTTATGATGTCGACGGGTTACAGTCCAAAAAAACATCTGAAGCCGAAATATTGTAAGACAATATAGAGTTGCCATTAAAGGTATGCCAGCTTCCTGCTTAGCATTTATATTAAATAGTTCTCTCAAAGTAATAGCTTTACTCTTCTTTACTCCACCAACAGGAGACAGCATGGCGTTTCCCAGGTATAATAATACTAAAAGGTATTATTATAGCAAAATATGCTGGAATGGAATAATGGCAACATGGTCACTTTGGGAAATGAGTTTATCACTTCCCAAACAATTGTCTGACCAGAACGAGTGAACAAGAACCACTTGGTGGCTGAAGATGTGTGGTCCAGTAATAATATTGATTATTTGAGGGTTGTCAAAAAACATGAACTGACACACTGCATACATGATATTTGCTGATTGTTTGCCAATATTTTAATATGGATCTTGATTATGGCAGGTCATGGTCTTTTTATCTTTATACCGTGGCAGCAGGTTGGCTAATCCAGTCATTTCTATGCACATGCACGCCCCAGAGCGGCCGCAGTGATTTAGCACCGCATCTCTGCTCCTGTGGCATGTATCTGTTCACCTCCACATTTCATCCATGGACTAGTGAGACAGACAGTTCACCCGAGAGCACCTCATGAGCATGACCTGAACTTCACTTTCAGCAGCAAGTCTTACTGTTAGAAAAAGAATAAAAATAACTTCAAAAAGCAAACTTTACCTTCTGTTTTTTCTGTGTTTTCCTGTTAAAGTCACACATTTTCCATTGGAAAGTCGTCTTAGGAATTTTATTTGTATATAGAAACATTTTATGGTCATAAGCTGACATGGAAGCAAGCTAATACACGTTATAACATGACATCTTTGATTTTCCAGAGCCTGGAAAAGGGCGGCATTTCCCCTTCGAGCGACAAATGCCTAATTTACACTACAGGATTTAGAAGCCCGACTTGCAAGTTAACAAGCCGGCCGATAGGTCGGGCTGTGATTGGAGAAAAATCAGTGGGTGATCGGCATTCATATTGTCCCAAAATACTCTCGGTACTCGCATTAAACAACATCAGACTGCAAAAAAAAATGTAACATGGAACCAGTGTAGCCTACAGAAATGATCTAACGTCAGAATGTTAATTAAAGTTGAATGAAAACTTCAATGTGTTCAATTAGTTCAATTGGAGCAAAAACCTCTCAGTTCAAGGTTTTTTATTTTTTATATTTGTTGTGTTTCGTGTTATAGGTTTAATCACTACACTCGGCTGGCTATGAGAATAGTAATAGTTAACATGGTAACTATAAAAAAAGATAACATTATAATAATAATAATAACGTAGATTACGGGCATAAATTATAACACACAACACATTTACTGTGGTTTGGTAGTCATCGTTTTACAAGCATTGCACAATTTGTGAAGAAACATGCTGTTATCATAACTTGCAAGCTACGGAGAACAGCAACATTACCTCATCTCAAGGCTAGCTTACTGTTATAAATTGTGAACCAGTAGTTCGTCAATATACAACCTGAACACAGCCTAATAACAACTAAGCTTAAAAAAGTACAGGACAGTAGGAAGAATGTAGCAAATCCAGTAGCAGGAACGCTAACTGTTAAGCGTGTATCGGTTTTAAGTGTAAACCCGTCCGATATGGAATCGTATTTAGGCTCGTGTCCGATCACTCTTACTCTATACTTCCTCTTAGAAAACCCTCGGCTCGGCCATGGTGTTGTTTTTAAGGCTTGCATTTGTCTTAGTCGTTGGCTAACTCTGTTTAAGCTACCAGTAAAATATGTGGCGTATGCCGTGAAGCAGGGTGCACTCTTCCGCTGGTGGGGGATGGGAGGGGCTGTGTTCTCCAACCCGATCATAGAACTTAAATTAGTCCTGTTAAGAGTTGTTATGCCACTGAAATAAATTGAGACATCATTTCACATTCCCAAAACTGCATTTCTTCAATAAAATAAATGTTAATACATTTCAACAGCTAAATTTAAAGCCCAGTTTATTACCATTTTATTGGGGCAATTGGGGACAGGTGGGGCTCGGAATTCTTCCTTACCCTCAAAGTGGGGAATGGCAGAAAATATTTTAGAAACACTGATGTACCAGATAGCAAATATGACAGGAAAAAGTGCCCTTTCACCTCCATACTAGTCTCCGTTATACTGCTTTAATCAGCTTGTGTTTCCATTATGATTTCTAACAACCGACTACTACAAAACCAACTTCTTTTTGCTCCTGACTTAGTTATGTTGTGTTTTAATAGCATTTTTAGCATAGCAGTATTAAAAATCTTTTTTCTTTAAATAAAACATTTTTTCTAAATACACGTGAGGTCTTTTGTTGCCTTGTTGAGGATTAGGCCGAACCCGCAGAAATGCTGACACCGCTAACAGCGGATAATAAAGGGTCGTCAGGTCAGAACAGCATGCGGAGGATGGAGGGAAATTTTGTTAAGTCTCGGTGAGAGAAAAGCCTCAGGAGCTTTATTGAAATTTGCTAGGGATTAGCTTCAATATTTCGGAAGCTAAAAGCCGGACACAAAATCCACACACTCGTAAAACCTCACCGCCTTTCCCTTCCATCCAATCAGTTCCGCTGATGGTGTTCATTAATCTCCTTAAGAACATGTTTTATTAAGACTGATGTGTTTGTGCCAAAAATGCACCGATTACTTGTAAAGAGTGACTTCATTATATATTCATCATTTCAAAATTCTAGGAAATTCCATCACGAACACACTGTAATGAGAGCCATCAAAGCCTCGAACTTAAAACCTGCACCGGTCACCACTGAGTTTATGAGGCTTCAGGTCTTTTTAGCATGGAGGAGTTTAGTTAGTGTGGTGTTGAAGGATCACCTCGTAAATCTGTCCCAGCTAATGAAATTCCTCTGGAGAAGCGCAGTTTGATGTGTGTCCAGTATCACGGCTCATCTTTTTTTTCCTGTTAATGCTACAAAGCTGAATATGGCAGTAAAGTAATATTTGTATTCCGTCTGTTTACTACCTAAAGTTTTTCATACTGCTGAAATGTTGGTACGGGAGCCTGAGATGCTGCCGGGCGTTAGCTTAGCATTTTGCGTTTGCACTTGCGTTGAGCAGAACCTACTACATCACCAACGCGTGTGTATAATCACTTGCTATCTTTCTATTTTTATAATCCCTGTATTTCTTTTGACTTCTTGTTGACCGCATGGTTGGAGAATCGATTAAACTCAGCGCTTGCCATTTCTCCACTATCTCCTCATATACACACACTTTATCTCACATTTCCTTCTAGTAACTTTCGCATTTTCATTGTCGACCTGATGGCGAGGATGTCGTTGGTCTCTTCTGTCTGCCACTAATAAATTCTTCTTCTCGTTGTGTCTTAAACATGGTGCATTTCAAGCAGCATTGTGTGGTGAAAGCTCCGCCCACTGATGTCATTGGTTCCCACTCGTACCCGGCAGACAATAGGGTTCCTTTTTTTCCCCCTAAATTATTTATTACCAGATGTTTAGGTATAGAGAATTTTAAATTTATGTCTATTAAAACGGGTCTCCTAAAGTAAGAGTGAGATAATAGCAATGAAGTCCACGATATAACAGCAGTAACACTGCATTAGTTTAACATCATTCTCCAAAATATTTAATTCCATCCTAAAATTATGTCTTTGTTAAAAGATTTACATGGTGAAACTGGTAAAAACTGAAAACATGTGCTGTTGCTCTCCAGCAACCCGGGTTCGATTCCAGCTCATGTCCCTTCCGGTCCCACCCGCCTTCTCTC
Organism: Bagarius yarrelli; assembly: GCA_005784505.1. Lineage (NCBI taxonomy): Eukaryota > Metazoa > Chordata > Actinopteri > Siluriformes > Sisoridae > Bagarius > Bagarius yarrelli. Next base: position 130,090 of record VCAZ01000046.1, read on the forward strand.
TCAATTGACTGTCCTATCAATAAAGACAAAATGTCCAAAAATATAACTTATCTCGGGGTAAGTATTATTAAGAGCTTGGGACATTTCAATAATTCAGAGGACATTTAAGATAGTCCATCTGTATTCCATTAATAATTTCACAACTAAAGTTCAGTGTTATATTCTTCTTTTTCTCACGTTCAGCATTTACTTCCTACTTGAAAAAAAGCTTCTACTTGAAATTCTACCAGTTTTGTTAAAAAAGCAGGTAAAATCAGGCCCGGAATCCGATTTGTTTTTTTAGTTGAACATGACAGATTAATTTCAGAGTCATTAATTGTTACCCCTTTGCCTGTGAAACCCGCAGGTCAAATTAAACATTTTCATGCAATTTGAAATGAAGTTCTAGCACATAATTCCAACAAATTACAAACCTTAAACGCACATAGCAATTATCTTTTATTTCTTTTTTTTTTATCAAAGTCTTTGCAGTCTTTGCGCGTAGAGTTCACACAATGTTTAAAAAGATGAGAACAATCAAGTGTATAGTAATCGTCATTGGCTGTAATTTTAGTCATTGCTGATACATTACTGACCCACAAAACATGTTTATAGAGCGTTACATACTGCATGGAGTGTGTGTGTGTGTGTATAAGATTGCCTTTCCGTTATTAATGTAAAAGATGCTCATTTTTCGAGCACTGGTTGTCATTCAGTCCTACAGTTATACAGTGAAAATGTCACACATCTGAAATTGTGTTATTGTTTATTCTTAATTGTTGTCTGGATTTTTATTTATATTATTGAAATATTCTCTATTTGCAGTAGCAGCTCTAGTGCACCTCTGGTAGTGGTGGAAAAAGTACTGAAGCAAAAGTATTGCTACTTAAGAAATAATTCTGTTAAATAGTTAAACTAGTAGATGTACTAAAAACTAAAGAAGGGGAAGTGGTAGCTCAGTGGTTAAGGTGTTGGGCTGCTAGGCAGATCATGGGTTCGATTCCCAGCATCACTACGCCACCGCTGGGGTCCTAAGCAAGGCCCTTAACCCCTAATTGCTCAGTTGTATAAAAGAGAATGTAAGTCAGTCTGGTGTTGGACTATCAACCCAAAGATTGTGGGTTCAATTCCCAGCTCCGCCAAGCCACCCCTGCTGGGCCCTTGAGCAAGACCCTTAATCCCCGGTTGTTCTTTTCTATAAAAGAGATAAATGTAGGTCGCTCTGGATGAGGGCATCTTATGTAAGTTTTCTGTAGGCTGCTAATTTTTGTTCTAGGTTTTCAGCTGCAACAGAACAAATATGTTTGATATAGGACACTTTTACCCTTACTACTACTTCTGAATCTGAAAAGCTGAGAAAGATGAGTCCAAGGACGCTTATCTTCCTCATCATCATCATTACATATTTGAATATTTTAGCTAGCGACTTGATTGGCTTATGAATCGTATATTTGTTTGAGTCCTTTTTGTTAAGAATAATTAATTTTTTAAACAACTGAATTAAAAATACCGCAAATTAAGAATACTCGAAAAATAAAAAACTGGAAAAGTATATTTGTATTTAGTTCTTTCCCACCACTGACCCCTAGTTTTTCATTGCCAGACCTACAGACTCTCGACAGAAGGTTTGGACTCTATAGCAGCTTTTCATTTTCCAAGGGGTCGTCTGACAGACATGCAAAGCAACCAATCATATTTCATATTGTTCGGTATCATGTATAGAAGCGTAAAAAATAAAGTAAAGTCTGTGTTGCCTAAAAGAAAACAGACAAAATGCAACTGTAGAGCAGTCTTATTGAGAAAAAAACCTGCCCGGTGAATGTGTCTACACAAGGAACTACACATTCGTTTGAAAATCCAGCTTTATAAGCACTTAACCAATCAGAGCGACTTTCTAAAGCCTGTAAGTATTTCCAGTTCTTTGAGCAGGATTCAGCAGACGTTCAGTCAGTCATTTGTAAGGGTGGTGTCCGTGACTGGGACTAGTGAGTGGAGTCCAAACCGGTGAAGATCATATGACATTGAGAAAGGGAGGGACCGGGGTTTAAAATGGTGCTTTAAAATGTAATATTTATACTTGTATAAGCATCTTTAGGTGTTAAAGTTCCGAGTTGTGTAAAGGCTGGCTGGGTGTGCTGGTGTAATAGAATGAGAGACAGCATATTATTGTGTAGCAACAATAAACCTGTTACTTCACACCACTTTACCAGACTGATTAATCAGTGTGGAAAGACAACATCTGCTCTCTTCAGGATCACTAACACCGACAAGACCAAGCACAATGTATGGCACAAAGCCTGCAACTCCTGCTAGCACAACACACACACACATGCCATGCCCAGTCCAGTGATGGAGTTTGTGTGCGATAAAGAGAGAACACAATTTTCACACCCTGCAATGCTGAAACTTGGGTGTGTGACCTAGGGTTAGGGTTAGGGTTATTGCAGCTAGGTGATTGGCTAATGTGCTAGATGAAAGGATAATGTCCTTGTTTGATGCTTTATTATCTTATAGCTTTGAGTGGATAGTTTTATTTTAAAGAATGATGCAGTATGTATTGATGTATGATGTATGATGGTGTGTTGTTCAGATAATAATCTGAAAAAACACAAGCAATTAACAGTGTTTAGTAGTACAGCTGTTTAGTAGTACAGCTGATGAGCTACTGAATTTTGTTCACATCTGGAATTGATGTAAATTATTAGTGGTGGAACAGCTGTGTTGAAAAATATTACAGCTAAACAAGTCTAAGAAAAATGTTTAGTTTTTTTTTTAATTCCCTTGTTTTTCCAGATTATTCATTATCTAAATTCTGTCTTAACAGGATATGATTTCGGTTTCCATAAATTGTTGTACTGCTAATGTAAATAACTGAAATGAGCAGTAAACGGAAATCAGGCACTGTAAACAAAGGCTTTCAGAAACGCTCCTAATTGTTTAGCAGCTGCACGACTATGTAGAAGTCATGGTTGTTTTCCCCCTTATCAGCCACATGCACTCGTTTATTACATGGCGGCATAGTAATGAGTGTTATATTACAAAAGGGATTTTCAGATCTCTCTGGGCCATTAACTTTCACCGCCTAGAGTGAAGTACTACCAGCATAAACAAGGCAAAAGATTCACTCTGGATTCCTGGGACAAGAGAACTCCAAGCTTAAGCTTTTAATTGGTTAATTCTCTGTCAAAATTATAAGTACATCCATATTTAAAGATGCTCCTGATGGACCCGTTTTAAAAGAGAAAAAAGATTATCAGTTTGATGGTATGTGTTTCTAAGCGTTGAGAGAGTAGCGGTGAGAGGAGGCTGGGTATGCTGGATATCCTGACGTCACGTTCTGTTAATTTGATCAACCTTCTCGAACTGGGAAACGTTTGCACACAAGCTGCTGCAAAAACTCATTCCTTTCTTGTATTTTACCCCCAACGCGTTCCATGAGGTACAGCCGAGTTATCTCTTTCCTCTGAAAACTGGAATGATCTGCGTTGTGAATTGAATGCCTCTCCATGGCAACATCAAGGGACGAGTATAAAGATCAGTTACGGCAAATCCTGGATATCAAGACCACATCTGGCTTTAAAAACTGTTGGATGCCCACAATGTAGTAGAATTTCAAAAGTGCTGTGCATTGATCCTGGATGCTCCCTGACCTGTATACTGTACATCGACTGTTCTCCCTGTCCTACTCTGTTTTCTCCTCCTTCTCTCTCTCTCTCTCTCTCTCTCTCTCTCTCTCTCTCTCTCTCTCTCTCTCTCTCTCTCTTACCATCTTTCTCTCTCTCTATCTCTCTTTCTTTCTCGCTTTCTTTATCTCTTTGTCTTTCTCTCTCTTTCTCTCTCTCTCGCTCTATTTTTGATTCTTTTTGTCTCTCCCTTTTTATCACTTTCTTACTCTCTTTATCTCTTTGTCTTTCTCTCTCTTTCTCTCTCTCTCGCTCTTACTTTCTCACTTTTTTTCTCTTAATCTGACTGTTCCGCAGCTTGATATAGTTAAAGACAGGCGACTTAGTCAGAGAATTTGTATGTCCTTTTGTTTTGTTTGTGTGTGTGTGTGTGTGTGTGTGTGTGTGAGAGAGAGAGAGAGAGAGAGAGATAGTAAGCAAAAAAAGCCCCTTTATAGGACCGGGACTCTTAATGGGTGGTTAATCAATGATCTGGAATAATTAATACGTAAAAGCAGAGATGGACTATCGACTTGTTCATGTCTCTCCTTCTTCCTGTGTTCCTACAGTGTCCAGACCACCCCCTCTTTTCTTCATCAGCCCCAGCACAGCAAAGTTAAAGCTTCATTGTTTGAAAAAAAAAAAATTAAAGATGTCCACACATTCTGTCAGAGGATGACTTAAAACGAAGCCGTTAGGAGACTTTCTGTTTTCAACCTCCTGCTGATTAATTCAACCTCCTGCTGTCGATATTCACTCTTCACAGATCTGCTAAAACCTGCTACTGAAACACCCTCGTTCTGCACAGGGCTGCGTGAATGATGGTGTTCGCACAGACTCCATATAACAAAGCAACATCTGTTGCTGACAGTTAAAAAAAAAAAGGCTTGAAGGAACCCGAGCATTTGCTGACGGTGAGCAGGAGCAGGTTGCAGCATGACTCTGTGCTGGAACGCGGTATTGTTATACTGATCCAGGTCAAAAGAGCAGGAAGTGTTTCACGCTCTCGCTCCTGCAGTCTGTCTGTGTTCCTAATATCTGTGTTCCTGGCTTACACCCCGACTCCATTACCTATCGATTTCTCTCCCTACAGGAACGCTCCTCTCGAGGTCACTAACCCTTTCATCTCCCCCACTATACACACCCACCATCATTCCTTCTCCTCTCCCATCCCCCCATGATCTCTCGCTCCTGCTGAATGAGCTGAAAGCACAGGAGTGTGCAGTGCCATTTGCTTTTAATCACATTGTGCTTTTAAGAGTAGACAAAGCAGCTTGACAGAAATATGGCAAACAATTTCGGTCCCTAAAGAACAAAATCATCAGCGGTGAGGAAGAGCGTTCTCTGCAGTTCTTGAGTAGTACATTACAGACTCAGCATAAAAGATACTATTTCTAAATGGTAGCTTAGTGCTTAAGGTGTTGGAGTACCCAGAACTACCACGCTGTCACTGCTGGTCCCCTGAGCAAGGCCCTTAGGTCTTAACTGCTCAGTTGGATCTAATGAGATAAATGTAGGTCGCGCTGGATAAGGAAATCCATCAGATGCCAAATATGTGTAAATTCTCCATTTTACTATCCTGTGCATTTGTTTTTCTCAGAAGTAAACTTAGATAGATAGATAGATAGATAGATAGATAGATAGATAGATAGTCTCTCTCTTATTTCTTTCTTTCTTGCTTTCTCTGTCTCGCTCTCTCTCTCGAGGGATATGTATGTATGTATATATATCGAGAGAGAGATAGATATCTTTCTCTTTTTCTCTTTATTCCTTTCTCACTTTATTTGTTGATCTCTCTCTTTCTCTCGTTCTCACTTTTTTTATTTCTCCTTCTCTTTTTATCTCTTTCTTACTCTGTGCCGTTGGGTTTGTAGACTGTGTACCAGTTGTGGATGATGATAAGTGTGTGTGTGTGTGTGTGTGTGTGTGTAGAATCATATTAGCAGTTGTCTCTGGATAGAAATACCATAAGGATTTGGTGTACCTGCACTGTGACCCTGTTTCCATTAGCACAAAGGATCAACTGTAACTAAATCTGGGTGCATAGGCTGGGTTTTTTGTTAACAACCCCCTTGTACCAGTGTGGCAGATGAATAGGGATGTGGTGGAGGGGGAGAAAGTGTGTGGCTGAAATTCCACAGAAAGGGAAACCCCTTAATGGCAGGAAGGAAGCTGAAAGATAAAAGACCCTGAATATTACTCCACTAGTGTTTTGCTCTTTTTGCTGTGTAAATGGCATCAGCCCCGTGTTGAATACTCGTGTGTAATGCACAGCTCAGTGGGTAAATGTTAATAAACTGCTAGGACAGGATCTATGAGATGAAATAAGTACGGGTTCCCGAGTTCAGAGGCAGTGTGAGAACAGTGCCTGCATGGCAGACGTACAGGATCTGAATGTAACTGACATAAAATAAAAAAAGACAAATAAAAGAAGAGTAACATTATTGGTGTGCACTGATCCACGTCTGACCCATCCTCCAAGCCATTATTGCTTCTCTTTAATTCAATTTCAGCTCCGTTCCAGGACAAAAAGGAAAAGTATTAAAGCAGAAACAAAAAAATGGATCTTGCTGCAGCAGAGCGTTAGTGTGTCATCACCACTGGTGTTATTTCTGCAGTAAAGCAAAAGGGAAGAGAGCCAAAATGCCTTCCCCCTTTTTGTGGGTAATGAGGTTTTTAAATCACAGTTATACCTAAACCAGATTTCTATTTTGTTTTTGTTTTTTTATGGCAAGCCAATTGTTTTAATTCAGCCACACAAAGGAATTAAAGCTGCAGCATTAGGAACTGAACATTTACAGCATTTGGCAGACATCCTTATGCTAAGCGACTTCCATTCTCTTTTGTGCATCTGAGCAATTAGGGGTTAAGGGTCTTGCTCAGGGGTCCAGCAGTGGTAACTTGGTGAATCTCCGCTACCACTTCCCCTATTTGCATTTACATCTACATTTCTAGCATTTGGTGGACATCTTTATCCAGTGACTTACATTTATTTTATTTACACTACTGAGCAATTAAAGGGTTAACAGACCTGCTCAGGGGCCCAGCAGTGGTAACTCGGTAGTGCTGGGAATCGAACCCACAACCTTTTAGTTGGTAGTCTAACACCTTAACTTGAAACATGCAGGCTTCACATTTCTCTTATTGTTCTTTCGGTTTCATACAAAGCTTCATTAAATACAGTCACATCCCTTGTAAGGATTATTGTTCATCTCTTATAATGGACCTCACCCCCCCCCTCCCATCCCTCTCTCTCATTTATTCTTTTACTCGCTTTCTTTTTTCTCGCTTTTTTCTCTTTTGAGAAATATAAAAGAATAAGGCAGCAGTTTTCCCCAGAGACAGTCTCTCCGTCTTGTGTCCCGGCTCGCAGATCGTGTGTAACTCACGATCTGACCTTCCTGCTGCCTCGGCCATTTGTCATTCCTGCTGTTTTCTAGTTGGATGGCTTTCAGAGTGGTGTCTTTGTTTATGCCATCGGCTGCAGAGACTGGGACACTGGGACAGGGAATTTAACATCCAATCTGTCTGCTACAGCTCTTTCATGGAGCTGAGACACGTTGAGGAACTAGAGGATGGGGTACGCTTTTAAAGCAACATGCTTTGTCCCTCTAAATCTCGTGCAAATCTACCCCATTTCTTTTGTGTTATATTGCTAAGCCTACAGGTGGCATGTTCGGATCTCACCTTGTATTTACATAATGAGGCGAGACAGCTCATAAACTAAAAACAGCTTATCAATTTTGCGCTTAAGAACATCTTCGTATGTGGACGTTTAATTGATGTGGGTTTTATGATATCAGTATTAATAAGATAATCAATAACGGCTGCCCACTTCTGCCTTTTTTTCTATGACGTATGCTAAAGCATGCAAAAAATCTCTCTTACTTAGCAGCTGGTATCACATTTAATTGCTGAGACTGTGCACTTTTCTTTCATAATCAGGAACCAAGCAATAAATCCAGCCACTTTTATTCTCCGTCTGAGGCCACTTTTTAATATCACCGGAGCGCGGCAGCAGAAAGCACTGGCAGTTCCATACAGCTTTTTGACAAGCTCTAAGCTGAACACGGGATAACACCCATGGATGCTTTATCGTTGGGGTGATCGTCCTGTGTAGGTTGGTTGTGGACAGAAGCAAAGTAATATGACATAGGAGCCCCAGGCAAAGATAATAGATTATACCCTTCTAAAGGATTACTTTATTACCTAAATATATATTCATACAACATACAAAAACACACAATAGAACAAATTGTTTTATTTCTGAAGCAAAGTGCTTTTTTGATTAACAAAATAGCTTCAACCTTATGGCAGAAGATGGAATACGATCTTAAAGATACACTCCAAAGACAAGGATACACTCCAATCTTCCTGTTTACAGTACCAGCTTGTTAAACACTACATCATTTCTCTTTTCCAGTAAGCCTGTAGGTAATTGCACTATTACCAGTAATCCTGCCAATAATTAAGGGGAAATAAGTTGGAATTAACAATAAAACCTTTGTTTGTCATCTAATTATCCTTAAGTCAGTTATATCTCCATCAATTACCACTGTCATCTGTCCGCTTAGGTTTATTTCTTGCTTCTCGCTGCTAGACGGATAAATTCTCTTCATGAATTGGCAAATGCATAAGTAAGCGCTGTGCTAGATTAAAAATGGCAGCTGGACCCATCAGGAAGAAGGAAAATCACACAAGAAGAGAAGTTATATTTTTGGCCTGAGCCGGAACTGAACAAATGTCCAATCTGCACTGGACAGTGCTGGCCTAAAGACATCTACAAGACAATATGCAGTTTTCATTATAGCGCCACCTGCTGTGTCATGTTTATACTCATTTAAACATGCAATGTCCAGCGTGTACCATTAATAATATAGCTACGTGCCGATATTGTTATAGTCATAGTACCACCAGGTGGCAACAGGAAGTTTGGAACATTTAATTGACCAACACATTTGTACTACATTAACCTTGTTTAATGCGTGTGGCTGTTTTTCTAAAGCCGCCGGGTAGCGGTGAGCCTGGGTGTGTCCTTTTATTTATTTATATAATAATTCTATAAATAATGTGTGTGTGTGTGTGTGTATTTATATTTATTAAATTGTTTTATTTGGAAAGCCACAAAAAAATTCCTAATTTAAGTTTCTAAAGTTAGTTTGAACCCAGAGGCTGCTGGGTGATGCCTGTGTTCACCTTTTTTTTTCCTTTTTTTCTCCTCACAGCCAAGGTGAAGTCTAAGTGCGCCCCCACCTTCTTCGGCTGCGCTAACGGCGTGCACTGCATCATCGGCCGCTTTCGCTGCAACGGCTTCCGCGACTGCCCTGACGGCAGCGATGAGGAGAACTGCAGTGAGTAATTGACACATCTCCCCCAACAGGGGCCAATCGTACAGACCTGTCGCTCCCATACAGCAGCACACAGACTGATCTGGGAATCCTGTTCCTAATGAAGTGTCAGGACAGAGCTGGTACAGAGAGCACCATAAACACACAGCTGTTCCAGGCGGCTGTGCAGTGCCTCCAGCTACAGTATGTGTAAAAGCTTCCATTCCAAATAACGAAAAACACTCTCCTGATTCTTAGTGTAATGCAGTTTTGTAATAGATTCCGATGCTCTGCACTGCCTAGTATGCGGTAAGATGCTTTGGAAAGTCACTAGTTAATCAGAGATTAAGAAATATTCACAAATAGTTCTGTAGTTCATGCAAAAATTGTTAAAAGAAACGTTCCATGTTATAGTATATTCTTTTTTACAAGCACATATGGGCTATATATATATATATATATATACTGTATTTTGCATAACCTAATAAAAGTGTGTATTATAAAATAACTATATGGACAAACACGGCCAGTTAGTGAAATTGATCTGGAAGTCTGGAAGCTCCTTATAGTGAAATCCAGAGACTATTACAGCTTCTGGTGGAGTTTTTTTTTTTTTTTTTTTTTGCTTAGGTCTCAGTGGCATCCAAAACCAACACTGGGTCAGTCTAATAGTGTGTCTGGACAATAACATACAGCTAGTTAAAAAAAAAAAGTTTTACTCACAACAGATTGCACTATTTTACAGTAAAAAAAATCCCCCCCCCCATTTAATTAAAATCATTACCTCACTTTTAGAAGGATTTATGGCACGTCGTAATTGATTATTGGTAATTAACACAAATTCTGTGTGTGAAACTACTGAAAAATATTAACTAAGGAACGTTTCACTTATAAAGTAGAAGCATTGTTATCATTAAGCCTGCGGTTTCCACAATGTGTCACTATGTTTTCTAGAACTTTCCTTCCACCATGTTAATGAAGCGGACTTTGCTTTTCTAGTGAACATGCGAATAAAGTGCACATTTATCCAGCGGAGAGGTTCATACCGCGCAGTGATGGCGGCTAGAGGCTGGTCGAGATATGATCTAAATATGGCAGATATTTTCAGCTCCTATTTCAGCTCTCAGTTCAGCTGGTTTTCTTTTTCTACATTTCAGTTCATCTCTATTCCAACCTGCAGACTTTACCTTTCCACGCCTTTCTCATTAGACCTCCAGTTTTGCTGTAGTGGAAGAAGTTTCCTGCAGTTTTCTTTATCTTAGCTTCAGCTTGGTACAATCATAACCCTTTCTCCATGTAGTCTAGGGTTTCAGGGTGTGAGGGAAAGCATGATCTTTCGATTTTACTCAGTTGTTAAGTGTTTGTGTGCTCAGGTACGATGAAGACTGTAGTGTTTTCCTCGAGAAATAGAAATGTGAGGATGTTCTATACAGTATACATAGATTTAAATGTATTAGTTTGATTGGTCGATGTTAAAGAAGTAAAATTAAATCCTAATGAACAATATTTTTTTTGTTTCTTGAACTACTTGCAGCTACTTAAAGCCCTTAAGGTCTGCGTTGTGTTACTTTTTCCGAATGTAACGAGTCGTTTAACGTGAGCACGTGGGATAGTGAAGTGTCCATCGTGCTCCGTTCGGAAGTAGTAGAACATCTCGGAACTTTTTCGCAATATTAAAGATTTGGACATACTATTTAACTCACATACTTGGTTTGGCATACTATATAGTAGAAATGCACAATATGGACATTTTAACCAATAGCGATAACCGATAAGTCGTCCTTATGGACGCTTATAATACAGATACCGATTAAAAATATGAGTTTTTATTTTTTATATCATAACAGTTGTAGTGAGAATTAGCCCAGATATTCTCAACCAGCCTTAATGCATTTATTTCCAGTCTGACTTGATCAAAAGAAGCCCAGTTAAGCAGGAACCCGTCCAATCTGGCAACACTGAAAGTATGTGATTAAAGACACGTTCTTGATGGGACAGATTCTGGCATCAGATAAGAATTCGCTGGTGGGTAGAAAGTGCAAGATTAAATTAGGGTGGAAATGAAACTAAGAGAACCTCGATGCATCATGCCAAAGGAATATCTACTGATATCTATCGTTTCTTTCCCACTTTGCTGATGACTGGACATCCCATCAGCAGAGACTGGTGGCCGTATTAGTAATGCTGGAGTGCTTGAGTTTAATGCTCTGATACTCCAGGGTTTTTTTTCCCCGGGTAAAATAGTAGGAATGTTTCCAGAAGCAGAACCCATATTTCACTAGGAATATATATGGCTGGTTTCTGTTAGCGGGAGTGAACATTTAAAAAGTCTCATTTCAGCAGCGATAAAACGACGACACTCGGCAATTGGTGAAATGTACAACTTTTTCCAATAACTCCTACTCGCGCACGCCTAATTAAATGGAACCAACATTTGATACTGAAAGCGTGTCAGTGTATTAGAGAGCTTCTCTCTCTCTCGCTCTCTTTCTTTTTCTCTCTATCTATCTATCTCTCCCTCCCTCCCTCTCTGTCTCTCTCTCTGTCTCTATCTTTCTCTCTCTCTCTTTCTATCTATCTCTCCCTCTCTGTCTCTATCTCTCTCTTTCTCTTTTTCTCACTATATCTCGCTCTGTCTCTCTTTTCTCTCACTCTCTCTCTCTCTATCTATCTATCTATCTCTCCCTCTCTGTCTCTCTCTCGCTCTCTCTCACTCTCTCTCTATATCTCTCCCTCTCTGTCTCTCTCTCTCTCTTGCTCTCTCTCTATATATCTCTCTCCTCTCAGGTAATTATATCGCTCTTCTCTATATATATCTCTCTCTCTCTGGTCTATATCTCTCTCTCTCTCTCTCTCTCTATCTCTCCCTCTCTGTCTCTCTCTCTCTCGTCTCTCTCTCTCTCTCTCCCTCTCTCTCTCTCTCTCTCTCTCTCTATCTCTCTCCCTCTCTGTCTCTCTCTCTCTCTCTCTCTCTCTCTCTCTCTATCTATCTCTCCCTCCCTCCCTCTCTGTCTCTATCTCTCTCTTTCTCTTTTTCTGACTATATCTCGCTCTGTCTCGCTCTTTCTTTCTTGAAAATAAATTGTTTAAAAGTCAAAAAGTCTCTCTTTTTCTCTCTCCCCCCATATCTCCCTTTCTCTCTCCACTAAATCGCCCTCTCACTCTCTCTCTCTTTTTTTTCTTAGTCTTTCTGTTTCTGTCTTTCTCTCTTTCTCTTTCTATCCCTCTCTCTCTCTCTCTCTCTCTCTTCTCTCTCTCTCACTCTTTCGGCTGTTATTCGCTGTTTGGGATTTGTTTTTTTTCCTCTATCTGCTTCACTCTGAGATCCCGATAGTGCAGTGGGGCTGCTCAGGCTGTGTGATTTTAATAAAGTAAATCCCATCATGCAGGGAGAGCTGTTGGGTGGAGCCTGTAGGGCATCATGTATGCTCAGATCTAATCTAACCTGTTAAACACAACTGCGGTTAAAGCAGACAGAACGCTCTGCTCTGTGCTTTCCTCCATCTGGCCTCTGGATAATTCAACTTCAATTTACTTCTACTCTAAAACTAGAAGAGCTGAGACTGAACGCTGGATTTGTTTGCATATGAAATGAGATTTCTTCAGAGAGGCTTTTCTCTTTTTTTTTTTTTTTTTTTTTTCCTTCTGTTATTCATGTTTAATGTTGATATCCAGTCTCGTGCTTGTTAAAGTCAGACAGATATTTAAACAGTTATAGCTGTCACTATTCATCATAATATTCCAGTGTTGCAGTTGGGTCTTTATGTCAATTCTTACTTATACGTACCTTAAAACAGATCCACCAACTACAATTCCAAAGCAGATTCAACCACAGAACCCCAAAAACACGGCACTAATATTTCCAGATAACAAACAAAGGGGCCTTGTGTTTGTACAGTGAAATGTACATTTTGGACACTTGCCAGGCGTCCTCACCCAAAAAGACTTGTGTTTTATCTTATTTTTTTTATCCGACTTGGCAGTGAAAGGGTAAAGGGTAAAGGGTTAGTGTTTGTTTAGGGGCCGAGCTGTTGCAGATTGGTAGTTCTGGGAATTGAACTCAAAATCAGTTCATCACCGAACTACCATTTCAAACTAATTATATTTAAAAAATACCCATTTTTGAAAGTGTCTCTTTCCCACAGATATGCCCGTCTCAGCTGGTGTGCGGAACACAGGACATACATTTAGGGCGCTTAATTGTCGATTAGAAGATCTGGTTTCAAGCCCCCTGTCGCCAGTCTGCCACTGTTGAGTCCTTGAGCAAGACTATTTAACCCTTTCTGCTCCAGGGGCGCTGTATCATAGCTGACCTTGCACTCTGACCCTAATTTTCTACGATGGGCTATGCGGAGAAACACATTTCACTGTGCTGTAGAGTATATGTCACAAAATAAAGACATTTATTATTTATTTATTATTATATTATTTCCTTGTGGCATCCAGGATAAAGCAGTGTGGCTACAGAGCAGTAATATAACCAGCAAATAATAACTTAACTTATTAAAGCTTTGAATAAATGCTTACAGGTGAGGTGGTTACGGAAGAGGACAGGTTCCCCATTGAATCTGGTTCCTCTCAAGGTTTCTTCCTACTTCATCTCAGGCAGTTTTTCCTTGCCACAGTCACCACCGGTTTGGTCATTAGCGACAAACTTGCACTGTTTCACAGTTACTGCATTCTGTGTAAAGCTGCTTTGAGACAATGTCCGAATAAAACTGAATTAAATTGAATTGTACAAAAAAAACTATAATATGCTTAAAAACACGATTGAACAATCACACTCGTTTGAACTGTCATCTTAGAAAAATGTCTGCAGTTGCTGAAAAGACACTTCTGGTCCAATTTTTATTTAAAAGTAAGAATTTAATGAATTATTTAAAAAAAAACAAAACTTGTTTCTTTTTAATATTATTATTATATTAAATTATTATTATTTATTTACAAAAAGCACCAAAGACAGCATGTTTCTCCCACAATAAAACCTTTATTCCAATCATCCTTCAGACAAGACGGAAAAAAAACACTAAGCAAAACTGCGTTATTTTCAAATACACCAAACAGCTGTAAGAAAACAGTGTGTGCTTGACTCTCTTGATTCTTGTTGAGAAACAGAAGCACGTCAACATGCGCACAGAGTGAGACGCCAACGTAGCCTAGTGACAGTCAGTCCTGCAGTTGATGGGAAAGAGAGGCAGTGATGCTCTAAATTCAGCAGGGTGGGTGCAGCTAGTTCAAGCGGTACATATTCAGGCCGGATGTTGTGTTAGAGGGTATATCCGCTGCTGCTCCACTGTTTACAATAAACATTATTTTTCAGTGCAGAACTGCTCCCAAACCAAACTTTACCTTGCTCTCTTGATGATTCCATTCGATTTCTATAGCAGACGCTTAAGGCGGCAAACTAATTAGGCCGAGGTTATAAAAAATACAAATAATAATCTAATAAAAGACGTAAACTGCTTAAATGGTTCCTGTCTTTATTAAAGGATTATGACAGCCCCCCTCTTTCAGTTCAAGTCTACCCCCATTTTATTTTATTGCCTGGGGTGCATTTTATTGCTTCATGTTATATTATTAGGGACCATTCTGATTAGTTAGCTGGCATCACATTCCTCACTGGAATCATTTCTATATGGGCCAATCAGAATTAAGTGTTTTCCGTGGGTAAGTAATGAGAGAGCTGTTTAATGCTGCGAGATCAATGACAGATCAGTGTGTGTGTGTGGGGGGGGGTGGCACAGCGGGAGTGCAGTTAGCACAGGTCATACTCTACATTTGTCGTTTTCTGCCATAGGGCTAATAATGGCTGTTAAGACAGTGACCTCCTGTCATTAAAGATCCATACTAAAGTGTGCTGTTTCTGCCGCCTCTCCAGCTGGAAATCCTCTGGTGTGTTCAGCCGCTCGCTTTCACTGCAGGAACGGACGATGTGTGGATCGAAGCTTCCTCTGTAACGGCCAAGACAACTGCCAGGACAACAGTGATGAAGAGAACTGCCTTTCCACAGCGGGTAACCTGAACTCTCTCTCCCTCTCTATTCTCTCTCTTTCTCTCTCTTTTTCTATCTCATGCTCACTCTCTCTCTCTCTCTCTCTCTCTCTCTCTAGTCCCTCTCTTTTTCTCTCTCACTCTTTATCTCACTCTCTCTTTCTCTCTATTCCCTTTCTCTCTCTTTCTCTCTCTCTCCCTCTCCCCTTCCTATTTCTCTCACTATCTCCGCCCCCCCTCACACTCTCTCAAACGCTCTTTCTCTGTCTGTCTGTGTCTCTCTCTCGCTCTCTCTCTCTATCCCTTTCTCTCTTTGCCCCCCCCCTCTCTCGCTCTCCCTCTATCCCTAACTCTCGTTCTCTGTCTGTCTGTGTTTCTCTCTCTTTCTCTGTCAGTCTGTCTGTCTCTCTTTTTGTCTCTCTCTTTCTCTTGCTCTCTCTTCCCACCCCCTCTCCCTTTCTCTCTTCTAATATATTATATAAATACAGTGTTTTATATAAAAAAAAACAAAAGAAAGAACAGAAAAGAAAAGAAAAAATCAGAATAAACGCACACACTTCCACAAACATACACACACTCCATACGCCCCCAGCACAGCCCACACAAACCCTAACCTTACAGAAAAGAATATCCTTTTTTATTTCGAAAGTTTTCTATTCATTCTGTGATTTTTGTTGGTTTGTTTATGGTTTTTGTTGCCTCGACTGATTATACAGTAATGCCTAAATTCTGCCTGCCGCTTTACAAGGCATTCAATTGGCAGTTTCCCTTAACTTTTTCCTTAGTTATTGCGCAATAGTCGATTGTAGGCTAGCGATATTATTAGCGATATTAATATTAAATATTTATCAACATTTGTGTCAACTGGCTAAAATTAAACAAAACACTTGTCAAGTTAAGCATTTGGAATACATGACATCCGTCATGCTTTCCTGGAAATTTTGAAAGCCTGAAACAGCAGCTTTTCCTGAGCTTTGAGCTCTTAGCATGCTTCCTACTAGGGCTGCAGGTGACAGATAAGACCTGAACCATCCTGTCTGTTATGTTATGAACCATTATGTTCGCTCTCTCTCTTTCTCTCTAGGACTGACAAGGGCCTCACAATATTATACAAATCGTGATCCATGGGTCGTGATACAATATAATCACGATATATAACCTAGAATACAGATTACAGTATTTCATAAAGAACAAGAAATACATAGTTTGGTCACCCCATTTTTTTTATTCCACGTACACCATCAGGAAAATAAATCAATATTTTTCTGGACATTTTTACACAGCCTTAAAAACAAGTCAAATAAGTTGGAGTCTATCTTTAGAGATAGGGGAGTCTATCTTTAGAGAACCACACCTGGTCCCTAGATTGTTCTCTCTCGTCCTTAAGATTCAGTTTTAAAGATTAACGATTGCTTTATTGACATGACGGATGTGCACATTCAGATTTCCAAAGCTCGGGTAAAAAGTTTCAGTAAAAAGGGAATTAAATTAGTAAATAAAGTCTTTTCTGTATGTAGCGCTACAAAATAGTGTGCATTGGTGTGTGTCCTATATGGAAAGACATGGTCCTCCACTGTTCCTTACCTGGTTTGCCAGCTGTGCAAAGTATGTACTGTGCCACTAGCTCTCTGGCCCAGTTTGTCAGGGGCTAAGAGGAAGTTAATATTCCTGGTGTCTTGGGGTCAAATTTTACCTATAATATATCAAATTTTGTACTTCGCACCAAATCTGCCTAGTACAGCATTTGGCCGCTACCCACGCCGCTGCAGCAGCATAGGCCAGCCAGCCCAGACGCTCAGCTGGTCCCTTTGAAACGCGCTTTCTCCAAGGCCAAACTGTGCTCAGAGAATCTGTACTTCATCAAGGTGTGTCTCTCTCTCTCTCTCTCTCTCTCCCTCTCAGTCTTCCAGTCTCTCTCTCTTTTTCTTGTTTCTTTAGTTTGCCTGATTCATTGTTTGGCTCAGTTCCTGTTAGCAGTCTTGAGCTGGTTTTATTTATCTGTTTGCTAATGGATCCTTTGGAACAGCAGTCTTGAAAAACAGCAAACAGCAGAGTATAAAGAGCCCAAAATGTATTTACCCGGAGGTGAAGCCATGCTGTTAAGGGGGTGTGCTGAAGATGCGGTGAGAGACAAAGAAAACACAAGAATATTTGATTGCAGGCAACTATTATGTGAATTATGTGAAGGGGAGGCAGAGGAGCCTCTGAGAGCAGCATGAAGAAACCGACGGTTCGAGTAGAGAGATGAAGAATGACTCGGCTGCATCTGAGAGACCAGGGAGGGAAAGAAAGGAAAAAAAGAAAGCGATTTGGAAGAAGATGCAGGGAAAGTAAGAATTTCAGCTGTGTGTGTGTGTGGGGGGGGTCTCTTTATGTTTACAGCTCAGTGAGGAGAAGCAGCTCTCTCTCTTTATCTCTTTCTCTCACATCTCTCTATCTCTTGCTCTCTCACACATACGCACATCAACTCTCTCTTTCTGTCTCTCTCTCTCACACGCACACACACACGCTCGCTTTTTCTCACTCTCACATGCTCTCTCTTTCTTTCACTCCCTCTCTCTCTTTCACACATGCTCTCTGTCTGTCTCTCTTTGTCGGTTTCTCTGTCTTTCTCTCTCTCTCTCTCTCTCACATGCTCTGTTACTGTATCACACTCTTTCACATGCGCTCTCTCTCTCTCTCTCTCTCTCTAGTGAATAGTGTGAATGTGTTAGTCACTAAATCCAGTTGAATGTTAAACTCATTCAGTGTTAAACCCGTGTCATTTTCCGTTTGTCACACATCATGGTTTACTCTGATGAATGGAGAATTATAGTAAAGCTAAGCTTCATCTGCTGCCAAAATATTTTATTGCAGTATTATATGTCGAGGCAAACTATTCAGAAAGGCCTTTTATTTCAACACTCTTTCAGTATTCTCTGTTTGCTTTGTGTTATTTGTGTGTGTGTGTGTGTGTGTGTGTGTGTGTGGAGAGAGAGGGCGAGAGAGAGAAAGAGAGGGAGATGTTTCTCTCGGCTTGGCCTTCGCTGACCTTTGAACTGTGTGTTCACCACCGAGACTGAGCGAGACAGAGAAACACAGAACACAGAGTGTAAATAGAAACTAAGCCTGAGATCAGAAGGCCGTTTTAATGTTTGAGAAGCTGTTTGTACAGTTTGTGGATTCCTGAGGAAATAGTTTCTCATTAAAACCATAGCTGTTCTTTACAGTGCTTTGCTTTAGCTTGTCTGCTTTACAGACATTTCTTCAGCATTTTAAAATCTGTTTGTCTATTGCATCTAATGGGTATTTACATTTGCATTTTTGGCATTTGGCAGACATCCTATGCCAAATCGACTTAGTCAGGGACAGCGTAGTGGTCCTGGAAATTGAACCCACAATCTTAACCACTGAGGCAACACTTCCTGTTAAAACGACTACTAATACTGCCTGATTAGCCAAGTTCTTGCTGAAAGCATCACTGAAGTTCTACAGGGCTACACAGGCAAATTAGAGGTCATCAGTTATAAATAACTCCACCAACACCGGTCAGAATGACCTATAGAATCTTAAATCATATGTAAAGATTAGCTGTCTTTGCTGTATAGAGATAAAGTAGATGCCAGCCCTTGATTTTATGTATAGATACGACAGCATCATTATTCCTAAATTTGTTCATAGAAGCACTAACCCTTCTTTCTGTTTCCCATTCTTACATTATGTTCGCTTCATCTATTCTGTTATTCTAATACAGTACAGAAAATAGGAACAGGAAATTTCTACAAAAAAAAAAAATAGTATATGACCTCTGAGTGGTGTTGTTACCAGAAGACCAAAAGCTGTGGAGACTTTTATTATCCTCCCATCACTTCGTTCAACTTCTGTAGCATTTCAGAAGTGCCCTCAGTCTCGGAGGGGCAGTGGTGGCTCAAATGGTAAGGTGCGAGCTGCTGATCTGAGGACCAGAAACCCTGGGTTCAAGCCCCACCACGGCAAGCCAACCGCTGTTGGGTTCCGGAGCAAGACCTTAATCTTCCTGCTCCAGGGGCGCTGCAGCATAGCTGACCCTGCGCTCGACCCCAACTTACTAAGATGGGATATGCAAAAATGCATTTCATTGGCTCTGTAATGTACCTGACAATGAAGTTGAGATTATTATTATTATTATTATTACCATCTCACTGGTCAGGAACCTGAACATGTGCCAGAGACACAGGCAAGCTTGGATAAGGTCAATCATGAACACAATCAAACACACACATTCGCACATCATGCACAAGTAGAGATGTCAGTCAGCCGCATGTATCATTAGTCAATCATGGGAATAGCCTTTCCTATTTGATAGGTCATTAGATTTGACTTTTAATTGCATCTCAAGTAGATTTTCAGCATTTTGTTTAATTTCAGACATGCAGACACCCTGTCAAAACTGGTGAAGTACGATTTGCTTGGTTTGCTGTAAATACCCATCACTTATCACCCATCTCAGTGCGCCCATTGTATAGTCTAGCTCTTATGATGTCCAAAGCGACTCATTACGTTTCTTAAATAGTCCGCAATCAGCAGAGAACTCGAGCTGTCAAAGCCGATTTATATCTGATTACGGCTCCTGCACTCTTTGTTGTTTTTAATCAGAGCCGAGCAGCTGCTAAGAGACTGACCAGGAGGTAATTACAGTGTCCTTCCTGAACTCATGACAACCAACTGATGCCTACATGAAGTGCCAAAAGACACGTCAGCAAGAGCATTTAAACACACACACACAAAACACACAGAGCAGCAGTGTCTTTACTGAGCTAGAGATTTGTCGACATTCGAGTGTAATGTACCCTGAAATATCAGACTATTGTTAGCAAAGGTGATTAGCATTTTTGCCAAAATGGTTACAAGCCACAATTAAAGAATTTTAATTCTTTTTTATAAAAAACTACACACACTACACTATAGAAGTGTTTGGGTTTTTTATACATTCAATTTTGCAACTACCACCTTCTGGTCCGTAGTCCAACAGCTTAATTTCTGATCTTCACTTTCCCACAGTCTAAAGTCTTGGTCCTTATTTAAAAAACTAAAAAAAAAAGTCACTTGTCCACAGTACCATGTGCAGGATGATGAAGAATAGCTGAATAACTAGCATTAGAATGTCACAAGTTGGTATTTCATGGTGGTTTCGTTGTAAACCAACCCACGAATAATAACGTTATAAAGACAAACATTTTTGGAGGCATTCCAGCAATTTAGTGCTTTCTGAGAGCATCTCAGTAAATACAGGGAGTAAACCTCTCAGCATTGTTCAAACTGCTGTTCACATGTGCTGTAATCAGCGAGGCCAAAGCAACTGTGTCGGGTTCAACTATCAGTGAGTAAGTGCTGTGTGTGGTTGTGTGGTATGCAGTTTGTTTGTTGCTGTTTTAGTTCAGTGGCTGTTATATCATATCCATGCAGGTAAGAGAAAGAGCAGATGTTTTTTTTTTGCTTCTCTATGTAGCTTAGACTAGGACACACATCTAACTAAAAGTGTGTGTGTAAGAGAGGGCGAGAGAGCAAGATAGAGAGAGAGCGCGAGATATCTACAGTTCACTGACCTGTGCCAGTTCCCGAAAGCCACTTTAATTAACCAACCATCTCCTAGGTTACCATAGTGTAATACCCCCTCAGCTGTTCCCACACAATCATATGTCCTTCTTACTATAGCATATCCACTCATTCACTCATATTGCCCACTTATTTACTGACCCCCCCCACACATGTACTCGACAGACACGGTCAGTGGCATATTAAACACACAGCCATTCATTTGACACAACACCACACTCTCTTAGTCCATCTCAATCACACACTTCTCTTTCACACTCATTCATATTCTCTTCCTACAGTCATGTACATGCGCACACATGGCTGATCATCAAACAGCAACATGGCTGATCAACATTCAGAACTAGCCGATCATCGTACACCAACATGCAACCAACATGCACCAACATGGCCGATCATCAGCACCAACATATTTCAGGCACCCATGGCATGTACACTCATGGATCGGTAAACCTAGGGTAAATTACATTATATTTCCTTGGTGGTCTGAGTTGAAGTTTTGCTACCGTACTATTCTATGAGTAGAGTGTATTTTGACCGATCAAAGCATGCTTCACTACTCAGTAAAACCACTCCCTCTACAGTGTAGGCATTTAGCAAATCCAAAGGTCAGTAGGACCTTATAAACCCAAAACTTTAAATTAATCTTATAAAGAGGACTATAGACCAGTTAAATGCATGCTGGCCTCAGGTCTAGTTAACTTACCTTGTGCTTTTTTGGTTTGTAATAAACCTCTTTTCAGCAGGTTACTTTAGAGCCGAAGCTCTGCCATTCACACCAAAACCTTCAACCAGCGCACATTTATTCAGTCAGACCAAGCCATTTTAACCACTGTTATACAGGATCATGTTATTTGTATGCGGCCACTTTCACAAGCAGGTGGAGAGTGTATGTGCACAGAGACCTCTGGGATATTTAGGGGCTAAGTGCATTTATCCATCTGGAAAATGGTATTATTTATTTTTTTAAACCCACTCAGAAAGATGACACGAGAACAGAATGTGAATGGCTTCAGAAAGAGTGAGGGTGTTGTGAGGGTGTGAGACAGAGAGGCACAAGTGGGAAAAAGACAGATGAGAAATTAGAGAATGCGGGGGGGCGATGAAAAGAAAGGATGGGTGAGAGGAACAAAAAGGGCATGATGAAATAGGGGATGTGTAGAGTAGCAAAAGAGGTATTAAAGAGCTTCGTCAGGAGCATGTGGTCAGAAAGAGCAAAAGAGAAAACGTATGATGTTAGAAGGAAAAGTAAACAAGTCAAACCAGGCAGTTAAAGAGAGCATAAAGGAATTCTTAGTTTGTTCATTATGAAAAAGAGCTTGAAGTCTAAAAGTCCAATCAGCTGCCACAAATGCGGTATAACACTCACACGCATCCTTTCACTGCCTCACTGTCTTAGGAATGAAAATGATTTTATATCCGTCCACATTCTGAGATCTGTCTGTAGTGGCACATGCTGTGTAGGTCCGTGTCTATTTTTCTTATGCAGTGTTTGGTTTTTCTGGCACTGTATTTCCAGGAAATCTCTTAAGATTCTCAAAATGGTAATATTCGTGCTCCTCGTGGCTTTTATTTTGAACTTCAGTTTTTATTTCTCCCTCAATTACATCTCTTGCACTCACTCACGCGCCACCTCCTATCTCGATTTCTCATAAGCAGCGAGGCAAAGAAAGAAAGAGAGAGAGAGCGAATGAGAGAGAGAGAGAGAGGAGACGAGATGAGAGAGAGGAGGACGCGAATGAGTGAAAGAGGGAGAGCGAGAGAGCGAGCAAGAGAGAGAGAGCGTGAGCAAAGAGTGAGTGAGAGAGAGAATAGGGAACGAATTGAGTGAGAGAGATAGATTAGAACGTGAGTGAGAGAGAGATAGGGGAAGAGTGAGAGAGAGAGAGATAGGGAACGAGTGAGTAAGAGAGAGATAGGGAGTACGAGTGAGTAAGAGAGATAGGGAACGAGTAGAGAGATAGGAACGAGTGGAGAGAGATAGGGAACGAGTGAGTGAGAGAAAGAGAGAGATAGGGACGAGGAGAGAGAGAGAGGGAACGAGTGAGAGTGAGAGAGGGAAGAGGAGAGAGAGGGGAGAACGCCCGGTGAGTGAGAGGAAAGGAGAGAGAGAGGGACGAGTGAGTGACGGAGGAAGAAGGAGAGAGAGGGAACGAGTGAGTGAGAGAAAGAGAGAGAGAGAGGGAAACGAGTGAAGTGAGAGAAAGACGAGAGAGAGGGAACGAGGGTGGTGAGTGGAAGATGAGGGAACGAGTGAGAGAGAGAGAGGGAACGAGTGAGTGGAGAGAGGGAACGAGTGAGAGAGGAGAGGGAACGAGTGAGAGGGAGGCAGAGGGAACGAGTGAGAGGGAGGCAGAGGGAACGAGTGAGAGAGAGGCAGAGGGAACGAGTGAGTGAGAGAGAGGAGAGGGAGAATAGGAAGAAGAGAGAGAGGCAGAGGGAATGAAGAGAGAGAGGAACGGAGAGAAGGAAACAAAGAAAGAGAGAGAGCGAACGACGAGGAGAGAGAGAGCGAGTGAGCAAGAAATACCTCACCTTTCAATACTCCTGTGATCTTTAGTTCTGTTTTTTTCTCGTACTGCATGTAGAACAGACAGAAAGATCAGGATGAGAAGTCAGACAAACAGTGTGTAGACTAAAAAAAGATTGCTGATGATGGTTATGGTCGACTCAACATACAGTCTTATAGTATTTTACTGCCGTCCTACTGGCAGCAGATAGAAGTTTTAGAAGAGTGTGTGTGGTATTAAAGATGCACCAGGTGCTCATTAGTGAGTTAATGGTTTTTGATGCTTTGTCCTTCACGTTCCGCTCTCTGCTGCAATTTTACAGATACTCGCATAATTGATCGAGGCAGCATTCATTCAAATGTCTTTCTGCCCTCCTCATTTTTGTGCTTTAATAAAAGTTAAGAGCATTACTGTGGGAGATCTAATTATTAAATGGGGATCCTATTCATCTACACTTCTGAGCCTAGATATGATGCTAAAAGTGATACAAGCTATTTTACCTGCATGGACTTTAATCACATGCTCTAAACTTGCATTTGAAGGCTTATAGATGTGCGCAGAGATCCTGTTACACGGGTCTCAAAGCCTTGACGTGGCTTCTTTACTGTCCTGTTCTTCCCTGAGTATTAGCTACGTTCATTGTCAGGCTCTCTGTGTCTTAATTCTCTCGTGTTCTCCGCTTTTTTGGCAGCAGAAACGGTGAATGTTGTTTACGAGAGTCTCTGCTCTGTTTGCCGACGAGACGGACTCCAGTTTCTGAGCCTCTCGCGCTCAGTGTATGAGTCTGAATGCGAGATATTAACAAACATAAATTAGTTTAAAACTGAATTAAAATCTGTATTGATACTACAGGTTAAATGATCGATACAATTTTGCAATCAATATTTTTACACAGTCCTACTGAATTCTTGTTTCACTGCTAAACCAGCACGCGTGTTGTGTAGCTCTCTGTGCTTTCAGCCTCACTACAGGTTGCATCACAGGAGTCTATTTCACTCAGTCCATCACTTCTGCTGTTAATGTACATGAAGAGAAACTGACAGACTGCAGGACCCTGGGCTGTGCTGGAGTGTTTGAGGTGGATAACAGCGCTCAGTGGACATGTCTTTATAGCACCAAATAGATTCAGCTGGATTGAAGTTAAGAGACGTCCTCAAAGAGGGAAAGAGGGAAGAGGACGGTGCTAAGTCCTGTCTGTCCTCGCTGTTCTGTCATGGCTTTGGTTTAACAGACCATGACGTGACTGTTGACTATGAAACAATATCCCACTCTCTTGCTCAGCCCAAAACATTCCCCCACTGAGCCATTATACACACACACACACACACACACACACACACAGCCTAGAATTGAGTTCTTCTCATTTGCTACTGCACCATGTCTATTTTAACCCTATGGCCTTTACACCTGGCCTGGAGTGGAAGGTTTCGTGACCCCATCCGTGTGAGTCTGTGGAACGGCGAGTGAGTCAGTGTGAGAGACTTAAAGACGTATTGTGTTTTCCTAGCAGGATTGACCTCTGTATATCACTGCTAAACACTGCGCACCAATCAGCAGTAGTAATAGGCGTTTGGGAGCGCTGGTACTCGTACATATGCACTCGACAAAAGCTAAAAAGTAAAAGTCTGGCTATGGTTTCAGATTTTCTCACTGAGTCTGGCTAGCACATTGATTTTATTTTTAGTGTTTCTGACATGCTGAGCTTTTTAAGATAATAACAAAGTACAAAGCAGACACCCGCTATGTTAATAAACAACTTGGTAAAAATAAAATTATGTACTTTAACCACGACATGTAAAATAGTTCTTTTTTTTAAATAACCTGCTGTTATTCTTCCAGTTTGGCTAATTTACCTCAATTCTCTTCCCTACATTTGTATTTGCGGTATTTTGCAGATGCTCCTATCCAGAAAGACCTGCTTCACTCTTTTAATCCAACTGATCAGCTGAAGGTTAGGGGCCTTGCTCAGGGGCCCATTAGCGGTAGCTTGGTGGTGCTGGGAATTGCTACCAATTCAATTTATTTTATTCCTTTTGTATTGCATTTTTAAAGCAGCTTTACGGAAAAGAGAATTTAAATGATGAATATACAAATGTGAAAATGATAAACATATTTATTCCTATTTTTGTCCACTTTAAAGTATTTCATCAAAACTACAGTGACGTCCTTCTGTGCTTGCAGGCGTTCCATCTTACGCCACTGATTTTACCGATTGTTTAAACAGTTAATCTTTAATGCTTAACTTTTCTAAGATTCATTCATGATCATATATAAAGCATTTGAAAGTGGTTTTTGCTATGAAACAGCCTTATTTTTTAGCAAACGTGTTCTGTCTCTAAAAGACGACTGACCTTGTAAAGGCAGTTAGCGGAAAATGAATGAATGCATTATGCAGATCTGTGTATAACCTGTTTAATCTTTTAATGAACTTGGCCATGTAGTACCTGCAAGCTTATTATCTGATCTATATTTATAACCTTTACTTTGAGACGCATCCATTTTATATTTGAATAGCAGGGAATAAATGGCCCTTTTGTTTTGGGTTTTTTTTTTGCAGTATAACTTTCCTTTTTACAGTATTTAGTTCTCTACGCTTTATTTCATTGATGGATTCACTCTGATGGACCTCTTTGTGTGGTCCAATGCAAGACATTATCTAGATCATCTCAAACCTACAGTATATTAGCTACTAGCCAGGACTCTGCATGTCACAGTGCGATCAGATGCATCTAGGGAAAGACATGCGCTGATCTGCATGCATGAGCACACAGTTATCTAGCGTCTCTGTGATTGATTGGGGGGGGGGGGAGTAATGCTATTCCTCCCACCTGGAGAAAAAACGCAATTTGCCATCTCTGATGCTGAGCTGTGGCATCATTAAAATTCTCATTTTGTACCAAAAAAACATTCACCCCGTCATCAGCAGGAGAGCAGTTCAAACCCTTAAAGAAGCTTTGGAGTGCTTGACTTACGATGTATTAGCTTTGTTAACGATGAGTCTATGGAGCTGTGCTGTAATGATTAGCCGCAGTATGTGCTGTAAATTGTTTAGTTTTCTATGAATAGTTATTTAAGATATTAAAGTAGTTTAGTTTCAGCCTAATGGCTTCTGTTGCTAATCAGAACTCTTTTTTTCGGTCTCTGTAGACTGCAATATTCCAGCTGCCACTGTGATCATGCCTTTTCAAATAAAGCTTATAGCTGCATGTGTAAAAAGCTTTATATTTTTCTACTTGGACTTCAATCAATGCTAAAAGTATTTGGTGCATTTCAGACATTTATTGTCTTGTCATGATTGATCATTGCAGTCACTTTCCTGTGCTTCTGTCCTTCAGCACGGATAGTGCAGGGAGCTGAAATCTGCTCCGAGCTATTACTACTCTTTAGCCCATCTCAGATCCTTCATGTTTCCATCCATTTCAGAACATTTTAGCCTGTCGAATAAAAAAATTATGACTCATCCAGCTTCCTCAATCTGCCTGCTTTTTTCTGTTTTAAGTCGCAGAAAAGTAGCTACTGAAACTTGGCAGAGTTGTGACTTTTTCTTGAGTCACACAGAACTAAACTAATGTTCTTAGCTTGCCAGAGTGTTCTCTGTTTTTCTGAAAGCTTGAGGCAACTTGAACATCAGAATCTGTAGAACAAGGATTGTGTTTTCGCTTCATTTCGTGTTGGCATTGATTTGAGACTCGCTCCTCCATCTGTGCTAGTGGTTAAAGTGAACCTCAGAAAAGATTTAATTCTTGTTCACCACGCTTGATTGATGCGGTGCACTGGCTCGGAGAGTCAGAAATAGATATAGTATTTATATAATTTACACAATTTTATAAATTAACACCACACAATTAGTTGAGTAGCATTGTTTACGAATAAATTTAAAAAAACTCGACTCGCTACCCACGTCTTACCAGAACGTAAGACTGACAGGCTTCCATATCCATACAAAACCGATCAGCATGCAACTGTAGATATGATATATATATATATATATATATATATATATATATATATATATATATATATAATATATATATATATATATATATATATATTGTAGAATAAAAGTTACATTAACATTGTGGAAGTAGGTGAAAATTGTGCCACAACCCCAGTTTAACACTTCACACATTCTAACCCAGTGTGAATCTTGAGATATTTTTATCTGATCCTGAAGCGTTATTTGTAGACGCT
The DNA here is from genome assembly GCA_005784505.1 of Bagarius yarrelli. Taxonomy (NCBI): domain Eukaryota; kingdom Metazoa; phylum Chordata; class Actinopteri; order Siluriformes; family Sisoridae; genus Bagarius; species Bagarius yarrelli. The sequence continues at coordinate 157,324 of VCAZ01000046.1, forward strand.
GCCAAAAAGCACATTAGAGTTCAACTGAGATTCCAAACTAGTTTATTAGGTTATTGTAGTATTTTTCAGCCAATTTTGGTTCAAATATTTTGAGAGTCGAATTGAATTAGAAACCATTAGCAATAGGACAGCACAGTATAAATTATATAGAAAGTATATTGAAATATTGCAAATGCGCAATGTGATGTGCATATCGCAATAGTTTGCAATAAATGATAATTCAATAATTTAAATAATATGTGGTTAGGGTTTTAGGTCGTTGCGGATGGTAAAGTATCTGGCATGTGGATGTAGGTAGGGACATGACCGTCCTTTTACGCAAGACAATCGAACCGCGAAGCTTTTATAGCGAACTAATCTTGATAAGCCCAAGGCGCCTGCAGCTACTGCTACCGGGGTGATGGTTAAGGTGTTGGGCCGCTTACTGAAAGATTGTGGGTTCGATTCCCAAGCTATTGCCAATTGCTCAGTTGTATAAATGAAATAAATGTAAGTCGCTCTGGATACGATGCCATTATATCCCTATCTCTACCCCTAGTGTGTTAATAAAACGACTCCAGCGCCAGTGATTATAATCTGCTTTTTCTTTGTTATACATATTGATACTGCAGATACCCGGGACTCTACCTCCCAAAATTAGAAAATAGACATCCTTCCAAAGGTACTTCAGTTTTAGCTGATAGTGAGGCTTGACACAGGAATAGAAAAAGTCCAACATGGATTTATGATTATAAAGAGGTCAGGTGAGAGAGCTCTGTTGTTCCAGAAGAATAATCATCTATTATGAGCTTTATTTGGGGTAACCGAGAAACTATGCTAATTTTTTCTTACTAATGTGACCTTGTGTGGTTAGGAGGGAAGCTAAAGAGGCGATGAAATTAACACCCGTCTCCTCTTCTTCTCTCCTTTTTCATTTATCCAGGAAGATGGTCATTAATATGCCTGTGATTTAAGCCTACTGTCTTTCATGTGCTAATGTAGATATTGATTTTATTTGCATTTATGTGTCTAAGCCTGAAATCCAGCTATTAGTTCAGCAAGCCATTTATGTCGTCTTTTGTCACAAAGTAGGCAGTGCAAGTGGTAGTATGAGGGGAAAAAAAGAATGGAAATTGCTAAAAAAGCAGGATTGAAATTGAACTGTTCTGCATGGTTGTGGCCTCGCTAAAGTACCAATGCATTATGCTGGCGTAAACATTAAAACATCATTTTGACACGAGATTATGAGGTTTTTAAAATAAAGAATGCTCCGTAGACTATGGATTTTTGTCCCAGGATAGATTCTGCCTGTGTGTGTGTGTGTGGTGTGTGTGTGTCTGCTGAAAGGTTTACTTTTAAACATTAAGCTTTGGTGATTGGCTGAGCTTGCACTGTCGGTTCAGTGAAAAATAGCTGCACTGTCTCCCTGAGCGTTCATTGTTCTTTAGCAGGAGGCTTTTATAGGAGTATGGACCTTTCTCCACCCGGGTGCGCACACATTCAATCTCCATGGCGACAAGACCCCTTGCAAGGGCTGTGTATTCAAAGCAATCTAACGGTTGCAGAGCAAACTTTGACCCCTTCCCTTTTCTTTGCTTTGTTCTTGAAAATGCTTTCGCTTTCAGACAAAACAATACTCTGGTAGCTCCCTACTGTAAGACAGCATGTCATTTTGTTTTGCAAGTGCCTGAGATTAAAGTGAACAAGACAGGCATGTGGTAATCACGGAGAATTCCATTCGAAGAGTTTAGCATGTGGACAAATCAATATCGCAGTGAGGCAGGGTATTTGCTGAGCTCTGCAACAGACGTTCCACTGAAATGGACATTAACTCCTAATTGAGAATGCAACCAGTGGAGTTGTAAAATTTGCTTTTTTTTCCTTCCCCCAACTTAAATCTTTACTCAGCAGATCTGTAGCTCAGGTATTTTGTCAGATGCAAGTTTCCTTTTTACATCAAGTACAAAGTGACTTGACGCTGATTAAGACAGATAAGACAATGATTTAACAAAGTTGTTCTGATGTCGTTTGATGTTGTTTACACGTTTTCCCCAAGGTTCTGCTGTATCCACATGCATATCAATATATTATTTCTTACTGCATTACAGCGCCTTCGAAAAGTATTCATACCCATTGAACTTTTTCACATTTTCCCACCTTACAACCACAAAATTAAATGTATTTTATGTAACAGACCAACACAAATTAGGACATAATTATGAGGTGGAACAGCAATTTTCAAGTCCTACCACAGATGGGATTTGGGTCTGGACTTTGACTGGGCTTTTCTAACACATGAATATTCTTTGATCCAAATCATTCCATTGTAGCTCTGGCCGTATGTTTAGGGTCATTGTTTGCTGCAAGGTAATCTCCTTTCTGGTTTAAAGTCTTTTGCGCCTCCACAGTTTTCTTCCAGGATTGCCTGTATTAAGTCCATCCATCTTCCCATCAATACGGCAACAAAACTGGACGAAAGGCACACTTTTATTACCAAATAAACATTTACCCTTTGCAGCATTTGGCAGACGCCCTTATCCGGAGAGACTTACAGAGCAATTGGGGGGTAAGGGCCCAAGCCAGCAGTGGGGCTTGGTGGTGCTGAGAATTGAAACCCGGTCTTTCTGGTATCATCCAACACCTAACCACTAAGCCCCACTTTCCCATGGAACAGCTGACTAAGAAATGAATCGACTCCTGCTGATGATCTGAGATGTGATGTGGCTGTTGTTTGTGTAGTGTGTGTTAAATAAACTTTTATTAAAAAAATTTGAATTAAAAAGTGCGCAAGTGACAGCACCGGTGTTACGGCTTACACCACAACACCTACTGTTGACTAAAGTCAATGAAATGTTAACCTGTACTCCACATCTGCTAGATCGATATTAACATGAGAATGCTGTAAAGATTCTACAGGTTATTATTGAAGATTAATGGCCAAAAAAATAGATACGCTTTGATATTGTTAAATTCACAGATTTTCATTCCCCACTCGGGTTGAGATACACGTCACGCAGCTACTTAGATAAATGTCAAGAACAATGAAAGAACTGGGGCCGATCTCAATCCAGCTCTACACCAATGTTAACAGAGATTATCTCCTAGATGCGAGACGCTGTGCGTTCTAGAGCCTGCGCACAGACCCACAAAATCAAATGGACGTACTGTAGGCCTCGTATTCAGAATACTACAGCTACAGTTTTTCAGAAAGTAATTCAGGTTTTCAATCAAACACTGTATGTGTTAAGATTACCAAGGTCAGAAATACCTCCGAGAACTTAGATGTCTGTTTTGCAAGTCGCTACTGTACTGAAAGACCCACCTCAGGGGGTCACAGACCGGTCCAGAGAGCAGTATGTGCATTACCTTCACTTCTGGCGATTGGCAGACTTGCCTACCCGACGTGTACATTCATCGCATTCAATCAACAGAGCAGTTAAGAATTAGGGCCTTGCTCAAGGGTCCAGCAGTGGCAGATAATCGCCGAGCTTGCACTCCTGATAGGGACAAACTGCCCAGAACTATTTTTTAACACCATGTCTATGACTTGCTGATGATTCCATGGAGGATCTACATGTTGTACATTCCTGTGGAATTTGAGTAACGAAGATTTTAATCTCACTCGAGTGGACAATAATTTACATAATGGAGAGATGGAGCAGGGAGGTGTGAGTCGAGCATGTTGCTGAGATGTGTTCATGGTGCATGCTCGAATTTGAAGAGAGTTTTTCTTTTGTATTACATGCGCTGTTTGTCTTTTTTGAGAGTTTTTCGAAGTACTATGATGCTGTGTGGTACATGTGAAAATGTGCCCTGCTGGTGGCGTGTCATCAATTTTACCACACATAGTGCTTTATTTAAATTATGCTTTTCATTTGTTATGGTTGCTAAGTATTTCCATATTCTGAAAATGTGTACGATGTGTGTAATTTCTGCTTTTTGTCCTTTTTCATCGTGTGTGTAACATGTGTGCTGTGTAATCGTGTGAAGGGAGGCGTTTAATCTAATCTGAGCATTTATTAACATTTCTGAGGCGAGTGTCTCTTAGAGATGGAGCGCTCTTAACCGTCTTTGCAGGCAGCAGTGCGTGTTTCTCCACTGTGACACAAGTTTTACACAAGAGTCCGTAAAGCAGCCACCGTGTCACGGTGGTTACTAGATGTTGTTTTTAGGATGTCTCTATCAGATTTTAAATAGAATGTACCCCGATGATTGCCATACTCTCTGTAACCGCATGTAATAAAATATCTCATACAGCAATGCACATGCCTGTAAAAATCTGGTTCAGAATCTCGGATTGTGTGTATGCCACTTGCACTAAATGGTTTTTAGACCCTCACACACACAGCTGGGATAAACATTGTATACATTGCCTTTGTATGCTTTAACTTTACATATTCCTTTGCTGGAACTCAGAGTACTGTTCCAGCATGGCATGCATCGTGCACAAACCCTGAGCTCCATTAAGATCTAACACCGTCGAATACACTAATGCTGACTTCACTGCAGATCTTCTCACCCTCAACTGTGCCTGATGTGCCTAACCGTTAGTGACTGACAACTCTTGTGACAGCACATAATTGGTTGAGAGTCAGGTGTCTAAAATTGTTTGGTTTATATAATAAAGTAAGGACCATTTTTAAGACCAGTCCAGTACCAATCTTTTTGGTACAGACTGTGCTAACGTACTGCTAGCGCCATTGTCCATGCTCATTTATGCTTAAATTATAGATGTTTTATCAGATTACTCGCTTATAAGTACTTTGGGTTTTTTACCTTTTTGAGATTACGCAGAGTCGTCAGCAATTATTAAAATATTTCCACAGCACGGATCTCTGTGCACGGAACTTCTGACACGATGTCAGAGGAGTATCAGTCTGTGCTATTGAAGTGTTTTACGATACATGACTCAGAATCGGCCTTATGTATCCATAATAAAAAATATAGGAACCAAAACCAAGCAGTTGCTACGATGTTGTACATACATCGTCAGCACTGCATTTACCAAAAATCCCCATTATTAATTATTTCCATCTATATATTTCCTTATTTTGGCTGATATATGTGCAGTTCATATTAAAATCCTCTGTGCATAACTTTTTTAGTGTCCACATGAATGTAGAAAGAAAATCCTAGAGGCTTTTTGTTGCATCTCCTGGACTTCGTGTTCAGTTCTGATAACACGTCTTGTTTGCTGTCCACATTCTGAGTACACTTCTGGTGCTGATACAATAAGACACTTTATCTATTGCACTCCTTTTGAGTAATCAGCCTGTCAGGAAGACTCAATCCATGCATGAGTTTCAGTGTTTTTTTGTTTTTTTTAGTGTATCGCGCTCTGTTATGCAGGTCTTATTTCAGTGCCAACTGTTTAATAGCATGTGTACCTCCTTTGTGTTTTCTCTCCTCAGTGTGATATACCTGCGGGTGGAGGAAAATACGCTGGCTGCCATATTTGCTCCTTCAGTCCACTGAACAAGCTGCTCATGGCACAGCTGCTGTCCTCACTTTACTCAGTGCTTCTCTCTGATCGCCTTGCCTTTCGCTGTGCTGAATTTGCGTTTAGCGTCAGGGTGTGGCACTGTTCTCCTTAGGCAGTATACTGGAAAGATACTTGCAGAATGATGAGCACTAAGATTCTTGTCTTAGAATTAAAAAAAAAAAAAAAAAGAGAGACAAATCTCTTTGAGACCTCGAACCCTGTGTTTTTAATTCTATGCCGAATTAGCGCACTCTAAATTCTGCATAATTCCCACTAGATTGTGGAACAAAAGTTTATTGGATGTGATTGGTCAGGGGCGGGTGGGTCTTGAGCGGGGGATACTGAGCCACATATTAAAACAGAAGGCCACCAATGTCTGTAAACCAAACGATCTGAACGAGACTGATTGTAATGTCTAACCCCCCCACCCCCCCCAATATGTAGCACAGCGCCTACAGAGGCCTGATTTTGGCTTGGTAGTGTATGAGATGGCTTTTATAATGGAAACACCTCTCAAGGGATGCTTGATACCGACTATCCATTTTTTTATAAAGCATTAAAAGTTTTGGATGAAGTGTTAACGTGATTGACCAACGTGAAGTCGTATATTTTTTTTCACGTCTAGAATTTTAGACTCGGCGTGCAAAGCTCTTTACTCTTTTGCCTCAAAAATGTTGGAAAAAGGAAGTGGCAGATCAGTCAGATTATCATGGGTGTAATTCCAAGACACCAAGCGCTTCTGCTGAGCCTCTGACAGGGTTCCTACACATCCTGGAAAATCTGGAAATCCTGGATAATTAAATGTGGAATCCTGGCTAATTAATGACCCATTGTTTGACCTGAACAAACTAAAGTTTCCTAAAAAGCTGTTACTGACATTTCATTTCATTAGAGAACAGTTTACAAATAGTCTGAGACAGCTAACGTTAGTAACAAAGTGCTGTTTTTGGCTGGATTTTTGAAACATCAGTTAAAAATCTGATACAATAGAGTTAGGACGTCTGACAAATGTCAGAAATGTAAATTTATAAAGTAAATGTAAATTTGTAAGCAAACCTTTGGATGATAGTATTACAGTGTGTGGGTTATTTCTTACTCCGAGGCTTTTTGTTGCGCTGTCAGACTGCATCATAATCTATATTGATTGTGTGTGTGTGTGTGTGTGTGTGTGTGTGTTCACTCTGGATTGTGAAGCTTTGACAGAGTTTCTGTATTACGTTGGATGTCTACGTTTTTCCTGACACTTCTGACTGCGCTTCACATTCAGACTCTGTGAATAAACCTCTTTAGTTTTTTTTGGAAGCTCACCATCACAACGCTTTCTGATAACAGACTTCACCAGAAACTGAAAACAGACGTCTGATTTATGCATTTTATGGAAGAGAGCGCACACATTTGCATAATCAGCCTTTTGCGTTTCCTGTAAAAAAAAAAAAAAAGCCATATTTGTTCATTTCTGCATTTTATATACAAAACTGTCATTTCAAAAGTTTAGCTTCTACTTTTCCGATTTTTACAGATGAATTTGTTTAACAACTCATAACACCTTTGGTAGCAGAACAATCAATATTTCAGGCAAGCAAAAGAATTCGAACAAATTGTTACAAGCACAAACGTAAATGTATTTTATTGAGATTTTATATCATAAACCAGCACAAAGTGGCGCATAACTGTAAAGTTGAAAGAAAATGATGAATGGTTTTTAAATTCTTTTACAAATAAATGTCTAAAATGTTTGGCATGCATTTGTATTCAGCCCCCCTGAGTCAATACTCTGTAGAACCATCTCTTTCTACAATTATAGCTGCAATGCAAAAAGTATGTCTCTACCAGCTTTGCACATCTACAGACTAAATTAGATGTTTAGGGTCATTGTCTTGCTGGAAGGTGAACCTCCCTCCCAGTCTCAAATCTTTTGCAGACTCCAACAGGTTTACTTCTAGGATTGCCCTGTATTTAACTCCATCCATTTTCCTAGCTTCCCTGTGCTTGCCGAAGAAAAGCATCCTCACAGCATGATGCTGCCACCACCATGTTTTACAGTGGAAATGGTGTGATCAGGTTGATGCACGGTGTTAGTTTTCCGCCACACTTCCGCCAGCGCTTTGAATTTAGATTAAAGAGTTAGATTTTGGTTTCATCTGCCCAGCGCAGCTTCTTTCACAGGATCGCTGTGTTCCGACTTGTTTATCATTTTTCTATTTATTTTTTTCCTTTCACTCCGTAGTTATTTGTCACTTTGTGTTGGTCTATGACATAAAATACATTTACGTTTGTGGTTATGTGACAAAATTTGAATACTTTTTTAAGGCACTGTATAAAGGGAGATAAAACACCCTGTCTTGGTAATGACCTTTCAGCTATTTGTGTAGTATTATTACATTCTTTTTTTTTTTGTATTTTTTATATTATTATTATTTTATTATTATTATTTTGTATTTTTCAGTTCTCTGTCTGCACCCTACACCAAGACAAATTCCTTGTGCTGTAAAGTGTCCTTTACTATACCTGGCAATAAAAGCTTTTCTGATTCTGATTAATAAACTCCTTTGTTGATAGACGACAAAACCTGTACACATCTCAGAATATGCACCATGACTGGTGTTCAGATAAGGACGGAAGGCACAGACAAGGTGCCTTTATCCAGAGCAACATACAATAAAAGGTTTTTCCTCTTTGTTAATGAATCTCTTTTGATGAATACACCAATGCTGGTTCACTGGATTGCAAACCACGTGTAACATAACCTCAAAACTGTTGAAAAATTTGTTTCTTGAAGACAGCCAGTAACTCAGAATTTCTGACATTAATCCACCACCAGAACAGAATAAAATGTCTTGAGGCAGACCCACCTTGCCTCCTAAGAGTAGGTAGAAGCAGTCAAGCAATGTGTGTAGCTCTGAGGCAGCCTGATTCAGTGTCTGGAGGTGAAACAGTGCCGCTCTGTTTTTGGTTTTGTATGCAAACTAATATTAGTTTGACTAAGCAGAGATTGATGTAGGTGAAATCCTCTGGGAATGCTTTTCAGAGGCTCAGTTACTCTAAAAAGTTAGGGATGTGGAAAAATATCCATATAGTTAACATTACAAAATAGTTTTTTCATCAACCTTCTCCACCTCCCCTGTAGTTGTTGCTGACACATACGGCCATTTTCTCAGAAGAAAGCAGAAAATAAGGACGCCTCCGGTTTCGTAATTCTTTTTATTTCTAGCTATTTGTTTTCTTTCTTTTTTTTTTTTTTCTTTTGAAGTGCTGCAATGTATTTCAACATATCGTAATATATTGCATTGACCCATGTATCGCATTGTGAGGCCCTTGCCAATACACAGCCCTAAGTGGATTCATTGACATGCCCAATAATCTGGAAACACATCACAGGCTGATTGCTTGTTCCACTGTGGATTTCAGTGTATTAGGAGGAAGTGGAGGTGACCGAGAGAGGGGTCTCTGGACTGAGGTGAAAAGTCTGAAGCTGCTCAGTGCATAAATCTGTGGCCTGTTGTTTGGTAATGAAATGCAGGCTGGGAAAAGGGGAGTGTGTGTGCTCAGTCACAGGCCAGCAAAAACATAACACCTTCAATTGGTGCTTTATTTTGGAGCACAAAGTCTGTACAATCAAAGACTCTGGCTTGGTTGCTAATGAGAAAAAACAAGAGTGTGACAAAGTAGCCTTCCTGTTCACTAACTCCCTGCAGGAAGTTCACTTTCTTAAGGCCACAGAAACGAGCAGAATAAGAATGTCTCACTGCTCAGGGGTTCAGGCAAAATAAGCAACTATGCGTGTGTGTGTGTGTGTGTGTGTGTAAAATCAGAGTCCACAATCCTTTTCTCTCTATTGGGTCTTTTAAAACAGCCACAGACACAAACAAATCCAAACCTGTGTTTTCTAAAATACAAACTTCCGACACACCAGTTTGTACATATATTGTGAAAGGTTTGGACTACAGATTTATCGATCACGGCTTTATTCGAGAATTGCATAAGTTCTCTGTGGTTTAGTAACGATCATGAGGTACACTAAGGAAGGATGCAGGAACAACACGCACACTGATGAACCCAAACGACTGATGTGTTTATCTCACAAACTCATCACTCTATGGAAAGGTCCTGCTTATCATCTCCTAGAGAGGCCTTTAAACTGATCTTTTCCTCCCATCCTTACAGCATTATGCTTGTTGTCATTTAATTCTGGTACCATGTGCTATAAACTGCGAATAACCTGCATGTCTATAGGTACATCCAGCGGAGTTTTATTTGAAGTACATGTTTAGCTTTTATAGCTTGTAGAGGGGTGTTTGTGTGTGTCTGTGTGTGTCGTCACTTTGGCAGAGTTCAATTTCTTTCTCAGATTTAAAAAGCTTACCAGTCACCCCGAACATCAGGAGTTATGTATTAGAGCTGCTGGCTTGCTGTGTTTCTATCATGTTATGTGTAATGCGATGGCGAGTTTGGCGGTAGGCTGCAAACCCGAGTGAAATGCGCTTGTTTTAAAGTGCACTCAGTTGGGAAAATCAACAGCTGAAGAGGGAGAAGAAGCAAGAAGAGAGCCAGGACACCCTCAGACTCGCATTTAATTCTTTTGTTTTACTTCAAGAAGTGAAAAGAGCAGTTACATAATGCGGTTCCTTCTAGGTGCACAAAACAAGTTAAAATATCAGCGTACAAGACCTCCAGCTCCAACCGGAGATGATGTTGCAGTTAGTGTAGGTGACGGAGAGGGATTCTGTAACTATAAGCACTTTCACCACACTTATTTTATCTAGATGATTGTTAGTATTGTTTTAGATTCAGGAATTCCCTCCATTTAATCAGACCCAGAGTAACTAGTAACTCACTACTCGAGTAGTCTCATCATTCCACACTTTATTGCATTTACTCCCACCGAGTCAAATAATGAAAAGGAAGCAAATTAAAACCAGTTATGCAGATGATACCCAGGTTTACTTATCTCCCCTTACCTCCTCTGCCAACGCATTGAGAACATTAGAAGTTAGCCGAAACTGAGGTCAGTGCATTTGGAATCAAAGATGAAATTCTTATAATGAATTCACACCTTCATTCTAGAGAACAAACAGCTAAAAAATCAAGATTCTGGAGTCGGATCTTCATTCTGTCATCATGTCAAGGCAAATCAGCAAACTATCACCTCGAAATCCTTGCTGAAATTCGGGGGTTTTGTTTCCAGTCAGGATCTGGAGACTCTTCTTCATGCCGTTATCAGCAGTAGTCTGGATTACTGTAATGCACTTCTGACCGGCCTTCCCAAAAACACCATTAGACATCTGCAGCTCATGAATATAGTAAACCGATCGTTCAGTTAAACATTCCAATGGTTCACTCGAAACAAGGAGAATCAGCTATTCTGCAGCCTGCAGTTGGAACCAGCTTTCAGAGGAGATCAGATCTGTTAAATCAGTAGCCATCTTAATTTCTCGGTTTTTCTTATGTAAAGCACATTAAATTACCAGTGTATGAACTGTGCTATAGAAATAAACTCGCCTTGCTTAAGTAACTTAACATTAATACTGTTACTTGAGTATTAATAAGTTGGTTAGTAGTTTTATTTGTATTTAAGTAAATTTTGCCTCTCTTTACCTTCACAAATTCTTTTTCATTCCTTTCTTTTCTCTTTCCTTTCTACCATTTTGTCTCCTTTTAGTTTTCCCTTATTTGCTTCCTTTCTTTTCACTTTTTTCACCTTTTTTCCTTTATTGCCCCTCAGTTAATTACTTGTTTCCTTCATTTCGGTTCCTTCCTCATGTTGTTTCTGTCCACATTTCCTGTCTTTCTTTCCTTTTTTTATTACCTTGTTACCCTTTTTCTTTTTTTTTGTTTTCCTTGTCAAGCCATCGTCATTCTTTTATTATTCCTCTCTCTCTCTCTCTCTCTCTCTGAGGATGACAGTAGTTGAGAATGGAAGTAAGTCAGTAGGTAGGGTAATGAAGCGATCTGTTTTTCACTCCCCAGTGTCTTGTCCCTCTTCTCTCAGTGTCTGTGTGTCTGACAGCGTTTCCTGTCCTGCTGAATCAGGAACGCGCTTTGTTTCTCTTTTAAAGTGGCTGTCAGACGCTCTTTACGGTTGCCTGGTGAAAGCGTTGGTCAGACAACGATGTGTGTGTGCTGAAATAATTGCAGAAGTAATAACGCTGTGTGTGTGTGTGTGTGTGTGTGTGCGTGCTACTGTTGGAGCTTCATCTGTGTCTGATTTATGTCATGTGAAAAAGACACTGAGAAGTTCGAATTGTTCGAACTGTCTGTCTTTCCTTAAACTCATTCAGCCATCCGTCTGTCCACACAGTACAGCACATAATGTGAACAACTAAGGGTTTAAAGTGGTAGCTGCACTGCTTAAGATTGGACTGCTAATCAGAAGATTGTTCAGTTGTATAAGTGAGATAAATGTAAGTCGCTCTGGAGAAGGACGTCCACCAAATGCTGTAAATGTATTAAATCAATTTTAAACGAAAAAAAGTTTTCTCTTTCATTTTCTCTTTCGTTCTTTCTTTCATGCTTACACCCAGCCATCCTGTCCACAGTTGTAGTACATGATTTGACCAGCTGAGTGTTTCATTCTATTTAAACTCAGAATTCTCTTTCTTCACTCTGATTACATCTATAATCATTAGATTTTTTTTTTCTTTCCTCTTACAGAGTCTCCAGGTCAGGACTTTGTGACTTTGGACTACCGGTTGCGTTACTACCCCAGCATTAACTACGCCGTCATAGGCAGCGCCATTATCTTTGTCCTGGTGGTGGCGCTGTTAGCGCTGGTGCTGCATCATCAGAGGAAGAGGAGTGTGTTACTTCCCCGCAGCGGAAGCCACCCGCACCCTCACCAGCCCCTGCTGCTCTCCCGGCTGGTGATAGTGGACAGAGGACACGTCTCACCTCCGTCCACGTCTCCATCAGCGAACTTTAGCTCAGCACACAGCCTCCAGCTGCTCACCACCTCACTCTACCCCGCTGGAGCCCCGCTGGAGTCGCCACCCTCCTACTCACAGGCCGTGCTGGACGTCAGGTAGGTCACAGGCGTGTCCATCTGAAAAACCTCATGTGGGGGGGTTATTATCCACCCATATATTCTCCATATCCACAATATATTAATATAAAGATACTGAAAATATCAACATTCAAGTTATCTATAGATTTCTAATAAGCAAATAAATGATGATATAAATTCTTATTCCTACTATAAGCTACTATACTAGTGGGTTCAATGTTTTTATTTGCTGTTTGATTATTAAAATGGAGCTGCTTTTTTCCTTCACAACTTCTTTAATTCTTTCTTTTTCTCTTTCCTTCCTACTATTTTTGCCTCATTTTCCTTTTCCTTTTTTTGCTTTCTTTGTTCTTCCTTCCTTTTTTTCCCCCTTTTTTTTCTTAATGCCCCTCAGTTCAGTATTGTTTCCATTTTCCTCCATTTCCGTTCCGTCCTCATGTTGTTTCCCTCCACCTCTCCTGTCTTCCGTTCTTATTCTTAACTTTATTTTATTTTTATCTTTTTGTTTTCCTATCTGGGACTGACTTACTGTCTCTTCATGGCTGCATGTTCAGGTGTTTGTGCAGCCGCATGCATGCATGCACCTTGTGAAAATCTTTTCACCGCCAGCAGATGGCAGATGTGGTTGATGTGTGAACAAGAAATTAAACTATGTAGCATGAAAAAATAGATAAATACAAAACGGGGAGAAAAACTTTAGACACTAAAAAATCTAGTACAAGTTCATCAATGACGTGCTCCCTCTGTGTCTGTGCTTTGCGCTGCCATCTGCTGGTGTGTTCTGAAACGTTTGATAGCCTCTCGTATGCATAAAACCTGTTAATCCTGAGCCCATGAGCTCCTGTTGTGTTTTTTTTCTAAAATACCACCAGCTCATGTACAATCCTTAGTTTTATTTTTTTTCTTGTAAAATGTTGCATCACCTTTGTTTAAAAATTAAAGCTTTAATTAGAGCTTAAGTTAATTGCCACTGTTTGTAATACTGTCATATCCTCTCTACATGCAGTCGGCCACCGTGGTTTGACCTCCCACCTCCTCCGTATCTTCCGGACAGCGAAGTTGCATGCGACACCGAGCCTCCTGTTTACACAGCGTCCACACGAGCCGGTGAGACTCCAGCAGCCCAGACTGAGACAGTGCAAGTTCACCGCATCAGTCCCACAGTCAGATGGGAAGCAGCACATCCTCGAACCCTGAGTTTAGCCTCCAGCTGCACAGCGGAGACCCAGCAGCTATAGCTGTCCAGTCAAAGACACTATTGTATATAGGACACAGAGACATGAAAAACTCTCACAATGAAAGAAAGACGGATGATTGCTTAAGCGCTACATTTGGAGTATTGCCAAAGGACCCTGACACCAGAGAATGCTAAAAAAAACAGCACCATCTGCTGGAAAAAGCGTGACAGTACGCTTTCTGACTTGGCTACAGTGAAGAGACACTGTACAAACAAAGACATTTATTTGACACCTCTGAGACTTTCACAAGACTGATCCAGACGCTGCATTAACGATGCAGACGGCAAACAACAGCACTCCAGTGAATTCTACAACACTGAGTGTCTCCTGAACTGTTCGGCAGTCATAATCACTCCTTAGGGTTTGTTTTTCATCCAACGCTTTATAATAATCTAAAGGCAACTGCTATGCAATAGAAATAGTGTAAGATATGAAACTTCCTGTTACATGTGTGTAGTCCTGCCATCTACCCCCGTCTCATCATTAAAGCACTTATTAAATTAATTTATCCCAGTCTCACACTTGCGCATGTGTTCGCTTCAATTAGTTATCCTATAAAATCTGCAGTACTTTAAATAGACGAGCCTGAACCGCAGTCACGCTCCGACGCATCTCTGCACTGTGGAACAGCTGTGATCAGATGCGTGTTTCGCTCTTAAGTCATGCTGCGTTTAGTAGTTTAATGCTGGAGACATTTTATTCTGATCATTAGACCACCATCCACTTCGAATCAGCTGCTTGTGTGTTTCTGGGAAAGTTACACTCAAAGGTAGATGAGAAGGATCAAACGGTACGTAACCATGACAACAGGGTGATGTAATCTGCTGGATTTCTGACAGCATGTGCAGCACTTTTACAAGAAATTGACTGATGTGTGATTTTGGAACAGTATCAATGTCATGTGGAAGTCATGTCCATTTCAGCACTCAGTTTCACCGCAGCAGATTTTTCTCCTGTATTATTATTATTCAAGCTTACAGGCCATCACATTTCCATTCCCTGCATTTAGCAGACAGCCTTATTCAGAGTGATATACATTTATCTCTTTTATACAGCTAAGGGTTAAGGGCCTTGCTCAGGGGCCCAACAGTGGCAACTTGGTGGTGTTGGGACTTGAACCCCGATCTTCCAGTTAGCAATCTAACAGCTTAACCACTGAGCTACCACCTGTCACCAACAGCAGGTTAGACAGATGTTTACCAGCAGATCAGTAATCATAATGAGTAACACGTGTTTCAGTTAAAGATCAGAACATTTGAGTTGATCTTTAATAGATCATATATTTACTGTTTAATCAGGCAAAACAAGAAAACTAATTATAAAGAATGAATTTTTTTCCACTCCGGACGAGTCTAACAAACTGAGTTGAAGCTGAAACGTTTGTTCCTTCCTGCTTTTGTGCTTTTAAAAGATAAGATAAACGATCAGTTACTAATAATTATATTAACTGTTTTTACATGAAACATCACTTTCCTAGAATGCAAATGTAAAACAATTTATCGGAAGAAGTAATTAAAGTTCAACTGAGAGCTTTAGGAACATGCGAGTTTTTATCCTGCTCCAACACTGAATGAACTGCTTTAGTGGAGGGCGGAGCTTATTATCTTATTTTTTAAAAAACACTGCTTTTAAGGTCTCCTGTATTTTAAAACAACTAAGAAAGCAACTTTTTGTAGATTTCTGTTTTCCAATTACTGTTTAAAATGAATTTGCATTAGTAAACGCGTTAAACTAATAAACAAAAAACTAAATTGTATAAAAAAATATGTATTTATTAATATGTAAACTTCTCCTTTCGGCTGTTCCCTTTTAGGGGTCGTCCCAGTGAATCATCTGTCTCCACCTATTCTCTACATCTTCTTCAGTCACACCCACTAACTTCATTTAACTAATTTATATGTAAACATTTATATTTAAACAATTTGCAACAGCTTTATATTTGCTAAAAGCTTATAAAATAATCGGAAATAATAAAAAAATAAGATAAGCGATTTCCTTATTTTATTTATTAGCTACAGACGATTAAACACAATAATTTATTGCATAAAATGAAATAATTGCAGATTAAGTAATTGATCTTTAATAATTAGGAATTGTTCCCTGCAGTCCCACATTTCACTGTGTGGTAGATGACAGAACAGTTCTCTAAACGCATTTTGGTGTTTGCTTGCTTTGAGCTTCAGTTCTGTAATTAGCGGCCATTTTTAAATAGCACATTAGACACGCCGATGTGGTTAAGATGTTGGACAGCTAACTGGAAGATTGTGGGTTCAATTCCCAGCACAACTAAAAAAAGAGATAAATGTCAGTCGCTCTGCTAAATGCCGTCAATGGAAGTGTAGTGATGTAGATACTAATCAAAGCAGAAATTCTAGTATGTGGAAACTATTGTTTGCAAACTAAAAGTAAATAAATATGATGGATTTTTTTGCTGGTAAAACTGCAATGACTACAGAAACGATTCAACATCGTGTGTTTTTTCATATTTAATAGGTTCATAAATAACTATTGCTACATTCACCGAATAATATATTACCTCACACTTCATCCAGATAAAAAAGGTACAACTGCAACTTTTCACAGCATTAAAATATCATCAGGGATTCTTACATCATCAGTTTAATAATCTGGAGCTCTGCTTTCTTCTTCCATTCAGCAAGATATATAAACCGCTGTCGTGTTTAGTACAGAGTTTATTATAAAGAATTACTCCAGTACACGTCACTGGCACCTTGTTTTCTTTTTTTTTTTTAATTGCCTGATGCAGGGTGGGATCCGGAATGTTCCTCTGTGGTAAGAACACACAGTGTGTAAACATTTGGCTGCAGTAAGTACAGTACAGTGTGGTGCGATGCGATGCGATGCAGGAGCGCTCGTGCAGCATGTCAGTAAGTGCTTGTGAAGAAACAGCTGTGTGAGGAGGAGGAGGGAGAGGAGTTCAGATTACAGGTTAACACAGGGAGAAATCTGGCCGGGTTACATAGACGTAGCCGTACTTATGGCGAGATGCTGTGTATTAAAGATGTGCTCGCATCATGTCTTTTCCTTCCATCTTTATTTACACATTTCCATCATTCTATTTCTCACCCAGCTGGTTGTGTGTTTCGAAAAATCCGGCCTTGGAATAAAGTAAATGTAGATAGATTTATAAACAATATAAAAAATCATTTTTGTAATATTTTAGTTCTGATATTTAAAGTTTCTTTCAGAATGTTTCCCCTCATCCGATGCCACAGTGTCCGTAAGAGTTTGTGTTGAAGTGCAGGCTGAGTGATGTGAGCATGGCCATGTGCTCCGTCACTCCTCCTCACTCTCCACTTCTACAGCAGTTGGGTGAGGTTTTTGTTTGTTTTGTATTTTTTTTTGGTTGGAAGATTTATATCATTTCTAGCAGGTAGGAATCTAAAGCTGGAGATGAGGCCAGACTTCTCCAGTGATGAACACTTTCACTGCGTCTGATTGTCTCTCTTGATGACGATGTTGAATCAGTGCACATGCTTGTACAGCTCAGCATCTTCCTCATCCCCTTCTCCTCCCCACCCTGGCTCTCAGTCTCAGAGGAGGAACCGGGTGCTGGTTGCTCAGATCCCTGAGCACGAGTGGTGCAGGGTGAAAGGGATCACCTCGGGGGCGGCCCCTTATAGTGAGCCCTGTGTAAGAGCAGAGCAGGCAGCGCCAGACACTTCCTGATGTGTTCCAGTTCAGCCTGCATTCGCTCCCTGTCGAGCGCCAACCGCTGCCTCTGCGCCAACAGCTCCTGAGGAACCAATACAAAAAGGAAAATTAGTGTTAATAAAACTACTACCGATTTACTCTACCTCTTCTGAGAACACTTATCTGACCCTCTTTGCCCCTAATTTAACAGTAAAAATTTTACCTCTACACTTTATTTTAATCTTGTATGGAAGCAATGCGAATGTTTGCGTCGCATTGCTTATTTTAAGTCACTTTTAATTTACATTTCTGACATTTAGCAGACGCCCTTTTATAAAGTGACTTACATCAATCTAATTTTTTATCTAACTAAGAAGATGAAGGTCTGACGGACTTGTTTAGGGGCCCAGCAGTGGACACTTGATGGTGATAGGGACTGAACCAATGATCTTCCGGTCGATATTCCAACAATTTAAAGCTTCTACTTTCCGATATCAATAGACAATAATACTTATACAAAAATGCTATATTAAATGATAAATAAATGAATAAAAACAATGCAATATTACATTAACAGGATGCAGAAAAGTGTAAAAACATCAGTATGATATCAGCAACAAAGCTCCAATATTAAAAAATAAAATTCCACTTAGGGCCCCCAAAAGGCTTGGGCCGCCCAGGAACTCGTGACTTATCAGTAAATACTCATGACCTAATGTTTCATTAATTGTCTGTTTAAATTTAATAACTGTATCTTGGCCCAAAATGTTAACCCAGAATAGGATCATATGACATTTTTGATGCTGATCATTAACTTACCCCCATACTGACAGAAAGCTGATCAGCTGTAACACTCAGGTGATAGTGCTGAGCCTCCATTCTCCTACACTCACTCTGGAGAACCTCACTCTCTACATCTCGCTCTGGAAAAAAACACACACACACACACACATCAGTAATAAGTAAAACTGTAACACCACATCACCATCACCTGCTGGTCAATAATTAGAGCCTACCATCTATATACTCCTGATATGCCTCCAGTATGGCATCAATACCCTTCCATTTGGGGCTGTATTCTACTTCCTCCTCTTCCCCTTCCTCTTCTTCTTCCTCCTCGTCAGTGGAGTCTTCCTCAGCAGATCGCTCATCACTGAGCCCTGACTCATGGTGTGCTGCAGGATGGAAAGAGTGGCCATTGGTATGAGAGTGAGGTATTTTGTTAAGTGCCCCCTGCTGCTCTGGAGGGTTGTAGCGCACAGGGTTGTTAGGCTCGTGGTTTGCTTCGGGACCCCTGGGGACGCCTCCTGCTAAAAAAAACAGAAGTAATGTTGAGAAAATCTTTAGGCATAATGATGAAACTTAAACGCTTGTTATACTTAATAATTAGAAGCTGCCTTGTTTTCACCTTCTCTCTGACTCACACCTCTAGTACCTGTATAACAACAGAAAGCATCTCTTTCGCTCTCACCTTTAGCTTTGTGCTGGGATTTGTGTGTAGACTGCAGTACAGACTGGTGGAAGTGCTGAGCAAACTCCTCAGCGCTGAGGCTCTCCCAGGGATGGGACCTGCTATAGTCATTCAGGCCGTTGACCCTGTGAGGTGGCTCCTTCAGTTGTGGGAGTGAAGGTCTGGAGCTGTTCTGCAGACTCGGTGCTCTCCGGATCGGTGGCACTTCTCCTAAAGGAGACTGATCCTGCAGCCGGGCAAGGGGAGGAGGCTCTTTAGGGCGTGTATGGTCAGAAAACTGTGAGGGTCTGTGGAGGTCAGAGGGATGTGATGATCTCTGGGAGTCAGAGGGATGTGAGGATCTGTGGAGGTCGGAGGGATGTGAGGGTCTGTTGAGGTCGGAGGGCTGTGAGTGTCTGTTGAGGTCAACGGGTTGTGAGGGTCTTTGGAGGTCAAAGGGCTGCGAGGGTCTGTGGAGGTCAGCGGGCTGCGAGGGTCTGTGGAGGTCAGAGGGCTGTGAGGACCTGTGGAGGGGAGGGGAGGGTCAGGACCGGTGGAGGGAGGGATGTGAGGACCTGTGGAGGTCAGAGGGATGTGAGGATCTGTGGAGGTCAGAGGGATGTGAGGATCTGTGGAGGTCAGAGGGATGTGAGGATCTGTGGAGGTCAGAGGGCTGTGAGGACCGGTGGAGGTCAGAGGGCTGTGAGGACCGGTGGAGGTCAGAGGGCTGTGAGGACCGGTGGAGGTCAGAGGGCTGCGAGAGGTGCCCAGGGCAGAGGGCTGGAGGAGAGGCTGCGACCGGTTGGAGGTGGAGAGGTCAGAGGGCTGCGAGGACCGGTGGAGGTCAGGCTGGCCGACACTGTAAAGGTGCCTGGGAGGTCCAGGTGGAGTGGGGCTCCGGGACATCGGTTGTGGTTCTCCGGTTGACTGACAGGGTGTGGAGGGTGTTGTGGGATCTGAGACAGATAAATACTACATATTAGAGATCCAGTTTTAATTTTTTACTCATAAATATTTTCCACATTCACTAAATTTGACATCTTAAAAGGCTACGAAACCCTGAATCTTCTGAGATTTCAAAAGATTTGGCTATTTTTGAACTTTCTTTTGGCTATTTTCCTCTTCTGAGTTTAAAATCTACATTGTGGTGACATCAATTATGTAATCCAATGAGAAGACACTGTCTTTTAATTATTCATGACATCATGCCAAGCTGTAAGACAGCTAATTAGGCTCATGGGTCCCAAGTTTGTGAGCGGAGTGGAGCGACAAATATTTCCCTATGCACTCAAAGCATTTTATAATTGTTTTGCTCTGGATTTCCATTTCCTGCTCCTTACATTTTTTTAGAAGAGCCACAGGAACTAGATAATGGTGGACTCTAACCTTGCTTAGTCATTTTACCTTTGTTATCTTTATAAATCTTGCATTTCCTTTAGTTTTAGTTAAAGTTGGTAAAGGTCATTCTGGCAGATGACAGTTACTTGCCCCCATTTTTCTCCCCTGCTTTACTCTTCCACAACCCCTCCCTCTCCCTTCTCCACACAGCCACCCACACCTATTTATTTAGCATTTTTTTTTAGAAACATGTTGAAGTAGACTTGACCTAAAAGAAGGGGCTGTCATGACCCTTTTAAATAACATTAATATAAATACATGTGTATATAAAAAAAATGTCAATTTTTGCAGTTTATTAAGGTCTGCTTTTCACTTTATTTTTGTGTTACTATTGCATGTACTGTGTGTATCCAGTGTTGCTCCCACTTTCAACTTTTCACATTTTTTTAGTTATAAAGGTTCGGAGCAGGCTTTAGTAAGGTAAATACTAGGAATGCACTGATACTATTTTTTTCCTGGTACTCACCAATAGCATTATCGATACCTGTAGTTTTTTGGGATGTGGGATTTTTTTTGTTTTTAGATTATTCGTATTAGAAGTACAAATTTCAGTACATCTTGATAGTTTTGCAAAACAGAACTCAAGAACACAGCTAACGGAATCCTTGCCTGAGTTCTGAGTGCTCTCTTCCGCATCAATCTCCTCCAGGTATTAGCTTTATGAGCTAACCGATATAGCGTGAACTTTATAAAATATTGCCAACCTGGCTGCAAACTGAGCATTATTCTCTGTTATTTAATTTACTTCTGGTTATGATCCATTCTCAAACTGGTTTATTTCACTATGTCCGTTGGTTTTGTGTTTTGACTTCATTTGAAAGTGTAATATGCTATTCGTTGTTTGGTAACGACTTTTTGCCTCTGCACTTTATGATTCGGATCATATGTGAATAACCTGTTCTGAAACATGGATCCTCACATGATGTAGCTGAGCTCAGTATTGTGCCCAATTCCAATACCAGTGTCAGCGCGTCCCTAGTAAATACTTTTTCAAAGTTTATACAGCGAAAAAACTGAATTTACTATGTGTAAGTCATACCACAGGGAGTAGACAGAGGGCTGGAGCAGGGTGTGTAGGTAGCGTATCGGAGTGTGTCCAGAGTGACCGCTTTCTTTTTGATGGCATCCAGTAGATTCACTACTTTCTCTTTCTCTGTAAGAGAGAAACAGCAAAAATGTTTCTGCAAATCAAAGAAACTTCTACAAACAAAAGTCGATATTAATATATTTGGAACAAATCGTTGATCTGTAATGTTATGTGTTCTTTATTTTATACAAACATAAGACAACACTAATACTGTTGAGGACACAGATTAATTGGTGTAAATACACACCTATTCTTTGCTCTTGGCTGACATGGTTGAGGTCGAACATGTTGAGGAAATGTTTCTTGTTCTCTAGTTCTGGTGCCCTGTTCATTTCCTCAGGTGTATATCGGGTGGACAGGGTGGGTGGGGTTATGGGCGGGGTCTGCCGTTTACTCTGGGCAGGTACCGGAGACGGGCTGTGCTCTCGCATCATTTTTCTCCTTTTCTTCCTCTTTCTATCCAACAGCTGGTCTCGCTGGGACAGTGTGGTGAGTCCAAACTTAGCCAGGAAGTCCAGTTTCTGCAGAAAGAGATAAAGACAAAGAGGAATAAGGTGTATAAGCAGAGGAACATAGAGGGAGGGGTGTGTTTGTGGGGATGAAATAGGAAGTGTTACCTCTTTCGATTGGTCCAGTTTGAGAGGAGGCTGTTCAGTTACTCTCTTCAGATGAGCTCTTACTTCTTCCTCATCACTCTCATCATAAGAGTCATCCAACTCATAGTAATAACCTGAAACACAGAGCACACACTCCGATATTCCACTTAACCTTTCTGTTCTGTTTAACCTTTCAAACACTATAATTACACAACAGAACTCTTAGCTCAAAATAAAGAAACTTCTTTCGGTACGGTTGCTTTAAGGGGGGACTGAGCCATTGCCTCTTACAATAAAGGCAAAACTGCCCAGAAATAAACAATAAAAATTACTGTAATCACTGCTATAATATAGGCTAACGTTTTGCACATTAAATATATATAATTCTTGTGAAGTGTTTACTACTTAAAACAATGCTTTCAGGATCTCCGTACAAACATCAGACAGTTGTTGAACTTTGTACCATTATCTCGGGCTTCCCTGCGTCTCTTCTCCTCCAGATCAAGTTTGCTCAGGAGAGTTCTGTGTTGCTGCAGTGCGTGATCATACACCAGTGCTGGTTCTCGTGTGGAACACTGAGAAAAGCCCCTGATGGGGGATCCTGCTCTTTTAGTTCTCTTTAGCTCTCCGTGTGTAGCGGTCAGGGGGAAATAAAGCCTCTGTTTGTTCAGCATGCTTTGGCTCGACTTTTCCTGCTCTGTAAGAGAAGTGCTGGGCTCCAGGAGGCGAGGTGTCCTGGGAGGAAGGCTCCTATCTGGGCACTCAGGTTTAGTCAATCCTGGAGGTGGACGACTTGGGGCAAAGGAAGGGTCATATGCGCGACGTGTGTGTGAGGGAGAGTTAATAAGGGACACGGGATTCCAGAGAGTTGTGGGAGGGTTGGGAGGTGTGGGTTTGGGGGAGATGAGAGGAGGGGGTGCTCCCAAGTGGTGAGGTAGCTCTCTATTGTTCAAGTCCTGGTGGCGTGAGTGAGGCCTGTGTACAGAAAAAGTTAAGCAGAGTTAGTCAATATCAACACAAGATGGCGCCATTTTACAATGGGTTTCGCAACAGTCTGGACTTTCCCCTCAGACAATGGCTCTGACTGAAATCTCATACTATGCAAGTGTGTCTGAATACTTAGTATGCGAATTGCAGTATGTGAAATGTTTCCAGATGACCTATTCGAATTTTGAAGTATGCATACGAAGTATGCCTCTCTCTACGTTACATACAAAGTGGAAGAGACTTTTTTTAAGTACTTAACAAAAATATTTTTTTTCCTTGTTGTTAAATTGCACTTGTTTAACATCATTTAAGTTAAACATTAGCTAATTTAAATATGCGCTGATGTGATGAACAGATGTAGTATATCAAATTCATGCTACACGTAACCATACTAGATAGAAAATGTTTTAATTGATAGGAAGTACATACTAACTGAGATGTAGTGCATACTTAGGCAGTATGTGATAGACAGATCTTTTTTGTCTTAGGGTACATTATGAATAGGGATGAGAGTCAGAAGAAGATCGATATGGATTAGATTTAGAATATGTGGATTAAAAACCATCACAATCCAAAATAATATTATAGCGCTAGCTATGGGACAGGGAATTCCGCGTGTATTCATGTAAGGCCTGTGTAAAGACTGTCCAGTATATGAATAAAGAGAAAAATAAAGGTCAGATCAGTTTCCTTTAGGGTTTCAGATCAGACTTACAGAATTACAGATGTGAATTTAAATTTAAATCTCAGACATGTAGAACAGAGGTGACGGTGACCCTGTGTGTATAAAATACACTCCTGCTCACTGTATCATTTAAAGTCACTTGTTGAAAGGATGTATGAGGCTGAAGTGTCCTGTCTGAGAACAGCACAGTCTTCATGATCTCGCTACAAATTCTGTCGTACAAGTTATCCATCTGGTTTAGTATCCAAATAAGACTATCCACTCATGCAGTGCATTTTTTAATCATTTGAGTGAGTGTGTGTGTGCAAGAGAGAGAGAAAATGTTTTACTGTTTTAGCCTTTAAATTCCTGAACTTTACCATGACAGTTTAAAATCTAATAATTAAAACAGAATCATGTGAAGCTGATCTGGTCTAGCTTTTACTGCATTGCTCCCTCACCTCTGTGAGTCTGTGTGTGGTTCATGTGACTCTGGTTCTTTGCTGTGGTGTGAACACTCAGACATCGAGCCCTGCCGGTCCGCCGTGTCCGCTCTCAGCTTCCTCTGGTGTGCCAGCCATCTCTCCTCTTCCGCCTGACGCTGGAGCAGCAAAGCACCCGGCCCTAATCTCTCACCAGGGGAGGGCACCAGGCTGGGTACAGGGAGAGGAGCGAGAACCACCAGGGGTGGAATACAAACCAGACTGCAGAAGCTTCGGGGCCAAGAGTGTGGCCTCTTTGTTTTTTTCTGCTAAGGGAAACAGTTTATTCAATAAATCAGCACATTATATATATATATATATATACTCTAATATATATCTAGTCATATATAGTCTATAAATATAAGTATGAATGTGTTGGAACTATGGTCTGTGCTAATCCCACTTGCATTTGAGCGTGTGTGTGTGTGTGTGTGTGTGTGTGTGCACCTGTGTACCTGCTCGGTTTGGTGTGAGCTTGACTCTGTCCTCTATCTGCTGCCTGTGAGAGAGTGTGTGAGAGTAGGGGTGTAGCTCCTGGCTCAGAACATGCTTCTCCATGGCCCGGACAGCCTGAACTTCCCTCTCTTTCGCCTTCTCTTTCTTTCGCTCCAGCTCTCTCTCTCTTTCTCTCTCCTCCTCCCTTTCCCTTTCTCGCATTCGCTCTCGTTCCCGCTCTCGCTCTTTTTCTCTTTCTGCCTCATGAGCTCTTTCCTTCTCTCGCTCCCGATCTCTCTCTTGCTGGCGAAGCTTATCCTCCATCTGCAGCCTGCCAGATTCACACACAGACACACACAGACACACACACACAAACAACCACACACAAAGGGTGTGAGATGCAACACTCTCCACAGGAACATAAAGAACACACTCGGAGGGAGGCAACAGGAACACTGGAAGTGTTAATGCTGTTTACTACTGAGCTCAAGGAGGAAAAGTTGAACAGATTACAGGCCACATGGGGTGTGTGTGTATGTGTGTGGTTGTGCAGGGGCGTCGACATGCATGTATATGTGTGTGTCTTTGTAAGAGTCACGGCACATATGTGTTATAGAGAGAAAATGTTGATATATACAAACAGAAGTGTATCATCACTATCAAGGCCAATTTATTGCAGCCAATTTTAAGTTTATTTATGATCAATATTCAGAGCAAAGACTGATCCAAAACTATAACCGACAACAAACACAGAGCCTGAAGATCCTGGACATAATATAAATAAGGTGTTAAGAAGTATAAATGTATGGGTGTGTGTGTGCGCGTGTGTATGTACCTCTCACTCTGCAGGGCTGTCAGAGACTGATGGCTGAGCTCTGCAGGGTAGCGCACCCCTTGCAGGTGGAGGTGAGCGGTGCTGGGATGCAGGGATGGCACGGCCCCCCCTGCTGGCAGCTGGTAGTAGGGTGAGCGCAGGGCAGATAAACAGAGGGACTCATCCATTCTGCCCAGCGGCAGGGAAAAGAGAGGAACAAAACAGCTCATTAGTGGCTCCTGCTGCTGCATCACTATCTTGGTCTCCTCACTTCATTAACCCAAGCTCTCCGCCTCCCCTTTACACACACACTTGTACAGACACACCGAGGTCAGCGTTAAAGCATGCTGAGAGTGTTTGCTTTAGCTGGCTAAGGATTAAAAATGTGGAGCATTTAAAAAGAACCAGACCTATAAAAACATTAAGCCTTAATTCTTAATGACAGCAAATATCCGGGTTTGCTGATATCCAGCACAGGACACACACACACACTCAAAACCACGCGCATTACACAACCATAAAAACTAAAACTTGAACATTACGTTTAGGCACCAGGATGATGTTAAACAGAAACACACACACACACACACACACACACCTGTATGAGGATAGGGCAGGGTAGGCCAGATATCCAGAGCGAAAGTACCCAGGGTCCAGCCCTAATTGGAGTGAAGTTAATCGCAAGTCTTCAGCAGAACCATAGGGGCGGAACCCACTTCGCAGGTATTCCTCTGGCACTGCACCTAAAGGCACTGCACCAACTGGTACAGCCCCTGACTGCAGAATATGAGGCATCTGACGTGATAAACTAAGAGAGAGAGAGAGAGAGATAAAGAGAGATTGCAGATGATTTAAATCAAGCGATTAAGACAATTACCATTACAGGTGTTGTGTGTATACATGTGTATGACACCTACTTAAGAGCTTGTAGACGAGGATCCTGCATCACTGCACTGGGGTTCAGGCCAAAAGGATAGGGTGCTCCCATAATGTGAGGGGGGAGAGAGGAGACACTTTTCTCCTGGGTCAAAGGTGGAGGTGGAGGAGGGTCTGAGGGCAACCGTTCTCGTGCAGACCCTCTCAATGCAGCCTCAGCCTGCAAACACAAAACAATTGCGGTTAAAGGTACAATAGGTGATTGTCTTCATTGTGTATCATCGGCAATTATTGTTAAATGCTTTTATTTTGTCACATATAAGTTTTACAGCACAGTTTACATCCATTTTACTCCCATCTTAATAAGTTGGGGTCAGAGCGCAGGGTCAGCTATGATTCAGTGCCCCTGAAGCAGGATAAGGGTTATGTTTAAGGACCCAACAGTGGCTGGCTGGCGGTGGTGGGGCTTAGACTCAGTTCCTTAACCATTTGAGCCACCACTGCCCCTGTTAAGTGGTCTAAATGTATTTATATGTATTTATATATTCTTATTCTGAGCCACCGTAACAATTTAATTTCCCCACTGTGGGATCAATAAAGATTATCTTATCTTATCTTATCTTATTCTTGGGGACTAGTTTTATGAAGTATAAAACTAACATTTCCTCACAAGTGTTGAGTGTTTAATTTTACAGCATGTCCACTGTAGCAAACCACAGGACATTTAAATTTAAGAAGACAGTCATTTCCATATGCCTGTTCTTGTGACGGCCATATTAGATGCAGTATAAGAACTAGTTCCTAGCATCCCAGCCAACATATTACTATGGCATATTACTAGAAAGAAGGGGTTTCCTGTTGTAATTAATGGAAATTATATGTGTGTGTGTGTGTGTGTGTATATATATATATATATTTTTTTTTTTTTCTGCTTTGTGGTCACCTTGCAGTAGCTTACACAGAACAGTCAGCAGAAGAATGCAAATCAACATCGATTTGTATAAAGCTTTTAGCATGTAAATGTGATTCAAAGCAGCTTGCTAATGATCACAGCACACCTCATCTGACCATGTGCATGCATGTGAGCTGCAGTGCTTAATTTATTTTATACATATCTGGAGGATTTTCTGCAGTGTCCACTAGATGGCAATTTAGAGCCTAAACAACTAATTTGGTATCCAAGCCAAACTGTATGAACATGATTACATACGGCTCCATTTCTCGTTTAAACTTTCAACAGTGACTGTGATTGTTGGTTATTAAGCTGCATCGTATTTATTTAAAACTCCAACCTCGGATTTGTAAATATTCCATAATCACCTCGAAAAGTAAAGAAATATGCAATGTGATAACTTTCTATAGTCAGCGAGGGACACCGTGAACATTTTAGGCTGGTTTTACACCACACACACACACCCACCACACGCAATTCTGTAGGACGTGTGCAAGCAATGCATCGCATGCCTTTGGGATGTACATATAGTGGTCATCTTGCCTTTTTACAGATTACAGCAAGTCTTAGGAGTGTGTGTGTG
>VCAZ01000464.1:0-44231 GCA_005784505.1 Bagarius yarrelli
TGTGTGTGTGTGTTGTGTTGTGTACCTGTGTGAGGACATCGAGCTGACCCACGATGTGCTGCAGTGTTGTAGTGAGTGTAGGAGAGAGGGGCGTTTCAGTCACACGCCGCTCCGAGTGATCTGATTGGACCGGCTCTGTGTGGGCGGAGACACAGCCAGCTTCTGGACTGTAAGGCGTCTGAGCGTTCAGAGCAGAGGGGCAGCGAGACACATCCGTAACATCCAGAGTCTGAGAATCAGACACACACAAACACACACACTGAGACACACAAATTACACAGACGCACAAACACACACAAAACAATGTGACTTTCTGTTCTCAGAGCAGTTCCTGATGTTCTGATTAGAGAACTGCAGGTGTTCCTAATAAAGTGGACAGTGAGGGTATAAAGGACGGAAGAGCCAGACAGAAAGGTTTACAGAGAAAGACGGGCAGACAGAGAGACAGGCAGACTATAACAGAATGAAAGACTGACAGAATAAAAGGCAGAATAAAAGACAGGTTGAAAAATAAACATATTGAGAGACAGATATATTAAAGGAGACAAGATACTCAGAGACAAAGCATACTCAGAAACAGACTGAATGATAAACAAACAGAGAGACACGTAGACTGAGAGACAGATCGAGAGACAGACAGATTAAGAGAGAGATTGAAAGACAGACATGAGAGACAGCAGAATGAAAGGCAAAGAGAGAATAACAAAACTGTCAGCACCTCTGTCTCACTCTCCAACAGTCTGTCTCTATTTCCTTCTGTCAGTCTGTCTTTATGGACGGACAATGCTAAAGACAATGCTCTGTGTGTGTGTGTGTGTGTGTGGTGTGTGTGTGTGTGTGTGTGTTTGTGTATGGTTTGTGTGTATGGTAAATATATCCGCCGCCAGTAGTCATGATGTAATTGCATGTGTGTGTTAAAAAGGAGTAAGAGTGTGAGCCAAAGAGAGGAGAGAGAGAGAGAGAGGATTGCGAGAGAGTGAGAGGGAGAGAGAGAGACAGAGTGTGAGTGTGTGTGAGTGTGAGTGTGAGTGTGAGTGTGTGTGTGTGTGTGTGTGTGTGTGTGTTAGAAACGTATGGAATAAACATAAAACTTTGTGCTGCTTCTTAGGACGTAAATTTGAGTTGAGTAACTGAACACACTGACACACTATGTGAGGTAAGTGTGTTAACAGACCCACCACACACACACACACACACACACACACACACACACACACACACACCACACACGGTTTGGAGTACTGACCCAGATAGCCAGCAGAGGGAAAAATAAACAGAAGGGCAGCTGTTCCGTTATAAAAGTTCCTCCTGCAAACATCTGGTCTACAGGTGCAGCTTGAGACACTACTATTCCAGGCAGGTAAATATTTACCCCGTCTAACTGCCCTAACCCTATCCTAACCACTCTTACCACCCTAACCACCCTGCGGCTTTCTAGATCAACACCATGATCTGTGAAACACAGCTACAACAAACACCCCATTCTTCACACCGCTTCATATTAAATTATCACTTTTATACCCAAAACGAACCAACGTCATCAAACACAACATGCAGACAGACAGATTGAGAGACAAAGGTTTACTCAGAGAGACAGACAAAATGATAGACAAACAGAGAGACAGATAAACTGAAAGACAGGCAGACAGAATGAGAGACAAGAGGTTACTCAAAGAAACAGATATACAGCATGATAGACAGAGAGAAAGATAGACTAAAAGACAGAATGAAAGACAGACACATTGAGATTAAGAGACAGACAGATTGAGATTGAGAGACAGCTAGAATAGAAGGCAAAGAGAGAATAACAAAACTGTCAGCACATCAGGCTCACTCTCCAACAGTCTGTCTCTATACTCTCAGTGTGTGTGTGTGTGTGTGTGTGTGTGTGTGTGTGTGTGAAACTCGTGTAAATTCATGGACTCTGATATTTTCTGCCGCAGTGAACATCACCGCCCCTTTACTGTCTGATCAGCGGTGATCCTCACCTCCCCTTTACTGTCTGATCAGCGGTGATCCTCACCTCCCCTTTACTGTCTGATCAGCGGTGATCATCACCTCCCCTTTACTGTCTGATCAGCGGTGATCCTCACCTCCCCTTTACTGTCTGATCAGCGGTGATCCTCCTCACCCCTCCCCTTTACTGTCTGATCAGCGGTGATCCTCACCTCCCCTTTACTGTCTGATCAGCGGTGATCCTCACCTCCCCTTACTGTCTGATCAGCGGTGATCCTCACCTCCCCTTTACAGTCTGATCAGCGGTGATCATCACCTCCCCTTTACAGTCTGATCAGCGGTGATCATCACCTCCCCTTTACTGTCTGATCAGCGGTGATCATCACCTCCCCTTTACTGTCTGATCAGCGGTGATCATCACCTCCCCTTTACAGTCTGATCAGCGGTGATCATCACCTCCCCTTTACATGTCTGATCATCGGAATCCAGCAATGATCACCTCCCCTTTACAGGTCTGATCAGTCGGTGTCATCATCACTCCCCTGTACTGTCTGATCAGCGGTGATCACACCTCCCCTTTACGTCTGACAGCGGTGATCCTCACCTCACTCCCCCTTTACTGCTGATCCGTGATCATCACCTCCCCTTTACAGTCTGATCAGCGGTGATCATCACCTGACACCTTTTAACAAATGTTTTTAGTTTTTTTTTTTTTCGCTTTATTTATAAGCATTTTTTTACTTCCTGAATAAATTACTGTTAAAAAACCCTCTGCTGAGGACGAGCGGCTGAAAATGCAGGATTATCTTCTGTTGAGTGGAGGATTTATATGTAGGCTTAGTGCTGAAACAACACACACACACACACACACACACACACACACACACACACACACACCCTTCTGATGAATCACCTGGACTGGCCAAAACCAACAGTGGAAAATTTCCTGGGGCTCCAATGAAACTGTGACAGAGCCATCAATACTCACTCCCCTCCCCCCCCTCACACACACACCTAAAGCACAGGAAATGGGTTCATATTGCAGTTAAACACACAAGTCGAGTGTGTTATTAAAGGCTGTCGTCACCGCTAACATTAATGTGTAATTAACTAAAAAAATGAACAAATATAATTTTCGTGCATAAAAGCAAAAGCTAAACTTGATTCCTGAAACTGAAGTTTAAAAGCTGCCACTGCTGAGCCTTTAGACCATATTTACATAAATACATATCTGTTTCTGTCTCTCACACACACACACACACACACACACTATTCAGGTATAATCTTAATTCCGATAATTAAATAAAGTAAGGGTTATTATGGGATAGTTCTTACTGAAAAGGCCACACCCACATGCTGACAGACGGAGAAGTAAAAGTGGAAACAAGTTAATTACACCAACATCATTAAAGCAAACACAAAGCTTATGGAGGGGTCAGAGAGAGAGACAGAGAGAGAGAGAGAGAGAGAGAGACAGACGAGAGAGAGAGACAGAGAGAGAGAGAGAGAGAGAGAGAGAGACAGAGAGAGAGAGAGAGAGACAGACAGAGAGAGAGACAGAGAGAGAGAGAGACAGAGAGAGAGAGAGACAGACGAGAGACAGACCAGCGAGAGAGGACAGACAGAGACACAGCGAGAGACAGAGAGAGATAGAGACAGACAGACAGAGACACAGAGAGAGAGACAGACAGACAGAGACACAGAGAGAGAGAGACAGACAGAGACACAGAGAGAGAGAGAGATTCATTTTGCAGGTGGAGCCTCAGAGTTGTCAGTCAGGTGTGTTCAGTAAAACCACATTAGGCCACACCCCCTCCAGGACAGAGGTGTATTTGAGTGTATTATTTAATGAGTTGTTTATATTTCCTGGTTTTATGTTAATAGATTAGAGACAATAATAAGTTTTATATCATATTATTGACATGAACACTGAAATAATTTCTTTACAGCTTTTATGTATTTAAACTACAAAGATTTCAGCAGGAGCTCAGATTTCCTGCGTCTGTAGTTTGATAAAAAGGGGTGTGTGTGTGTGTGTGTGTGTGTGTGTGTGTGTGTGTGTGTGTTGATCTCAGTGATGGTAATGAAAAGATCAGGAACATGTAGAAGTGTTTATCTATTGTTGAAAAAAGATTTCTCTCTCTGTCTGTTCCACACCTTCTTGTCCCCCAGTCTCAGAACCGTTGTCTCATCCTTTCTCTCTTTGCCCTCTCTCAGATAATCCTCCTCTCTGTCTGTCTCTCCATTTCTCTCTACCTCCCCCGTCTCTATTGCTCCTTTCTTTAGTCTTCTCCCCATCTACATTTATCTCCCTTGCTGTCTCTCCCTCTCTCTCGTCCTCTGGGTGACACTGACATGTGAACTGGGTTATTAATAATTAACCGGTGTTAATGGTGTTTTCCTCCAGTGCTTTTCTGCTAACGCTGAAATATTACACGCTTCATCGGTGAGGACTCAAAGCCCCGAGTGCAGCTTCACTACAGAAAAACAGCACAGCACTGTTACTGTAATAACTACAGCCGTCAACAACATCATCATCATTACCATCACATCACAATCACACATTCATTACCATAAACATCACCACCACCACCCTCATTATTATCATCACCACCGCCACCACCACCACCACCACCACCATCATCATCATTACCATCACATCACAATCACATCACAATCATTACCATAAACATCACCACCACAATCATTATCATCA
Organism: Bagarius yarrelli; assembly: GCA_005784505.1. NCBI lineage: Eukaryota > Metazoa > Chordata > Actinopteri > Siluriformes > Sisoridae > Bagarius > Bagarius yarrelli. The sequence continues at coordinate 4,673 of VCAZ01000464.1, forward strand.
ATATCAGCAGCAGCAGCAGCAGTAGCTGGAATATGGTAATGGTGGAGTCCGAGCTGGATAAGGTAACAGGAATTTGCTTGATCCAACCAGTCCACTGTTGAATTGTCTTTCTTCTGCTTGGCCTCTTGGCTCAACTGGCTTTTTACACATGTGCTCCAGGCAGCATGATCTACGAATGTTCTGATTGGCTCCAAGTTTTTGGCTCCTGACTGAGTGTTCATAAGTTTCTTTTAGGAACTTCTCCACTTTCTACCTCACACTGGTTAATATGCCAGAGTTTCGGCTCCCCCCCCCCCACCCCCACCCCCCCACCCCACCCCCCGTGCATTCAGCCCTGCGACGTTTGCACAGCTGTTCCCTATAATCCCTTCCTTTTTTTATATGCGAGCTGCTTTTGGACATTTTTGAGCTCTTTTATTTTCCTCCTCAGCTCCATTTCCCTTCTGTCTGGTGTCTTAGATGGTTGGAGCTGCTCGCTCTGCTTGATCAGGTCAAATCGCTCAATGGTGAAATTCTGTACATGAGGAAGTCAATATTTTGGTGGACTGGCGCTGTTAGAGAGGCTTCCAAAATGCCATCCCAGTCTTTATTGAATTGTGTCCATACAGTATTGCAGAGGAGGACACTTCCTGAGTGGCTGGTGCTGGGTGGGTCCAGTGCATGGAGATTTTCAGCTCTGTGTTCTGCTTCCTGTCTGGAGCGCTCCTTCGTCTCACCGGAAACGAGATCCATGCTCTGCTCGTGAGTCACAGTTGTTCCACACCTTGACTTGCTCTGATGTATTTTTATGCTCTGAGGTATTCTTGAACATTGTCACACTGGCATCTTGCTGTGAGATCCTCTCCTGTCAGTGATGTTTTATAGTCTGATTTCCTGTCCTAGCTGGTGTATCTGGGTCTCACACACACATCCACCAACCAATGTTTCTTGTCTGTCACCCAGTCCTTTCTGAAAGCCACCCCTGAACCAGACATTAGATGGAGGCACTTCCTTCGGTTACTCCTCACTGTAACCACAGCTTTCAGACATAAGCAGATGTCATCAGGTGGTCCCCATCATCATTACCATTAATAACTAAGGGGGGGTTTTAGTGTAAAAGGCAACCTTTATCATCAAATACAGATATGGGATCAGTAAAAACATACCTTTACACTGATTTACACTTTATAAACATGTCTCTGGCATTGTATCCCGGGCCCCTAGACTGAGGACCCCAGAGTTAAAGAGTCGCATCCATGAAAGAATCAGTCTCCGTTATTATTATATAGGACTTTAAATTTTCAGAATAAAGTCTACAGATGTTTTCATGCGACTTTACAGGTGTATTTAAGGACTGGATCTCGACTGTTACAGCAAATTTACACTTAAATAAGTGAACTACGGTTACACACATGGTCTGTTTTTATAGAAAAAAAAAATCACACCCCTGAACACCGACAACTGTGATTGGTCACCCTCCTGCATAATAAAAGTCCCGCCCCCCTGCCGTCAGTTTGAAGATCTGATATGTGAAGGGTATTTTTTCCTCACTTTTTATCTCATATTCCAAACAACACAAATGATGACTTAATTCATGTGTGGGGTTTTGTTTTTTTGGAGTTTGATCTGATGACTACCTGTACAGAAGTGTTAGCCACCCGCTGCCTCTTGAGCTCATCGCCGAATCCCACAGCACTGAAGTTAGTCTTCCAAACCATCACCTGAGAACAGCATCAGTAACAAGATATTACAACAAAAATATTTTTATAGGAAATGAAAAAAAAAAAAACAACAAACAAAAAAATCCGACCTGTTCGTCTGAACCTCCAGAGGCAAAATGCTCTCCAGATCTTGAAAACGCTACGCAGGACGCCGGCCCCTGAGAACATACACCAAAATAAGGAAAATCTGATCTAAAAACGTGCTTCGGAGTCTGTTTATTATTAATATTATTATTATAAGTTAAGGAGGAGAATGCACTGCAAACGACAGAGACTTTTGAAACAATGAATCTTACTTAATCAACTGAATCATAATCTAATGAATCACAACTAAAGTCATACCCTATTCTATTGAATCACTGAATCACAATCTAACCCTAACTGAATCACTGACGTCATACCCCCAGTCTACTGAATCAATGAATCACAATCTACCCTAACTGAATCACTGACTCATACCCCAGTCTACTGAATCAATGAATCACAATCTACCCTAACTGAATCACTGACTCATACCCCAGTCTACTGAATCAATAATCTATACTGATATACTTTATTATACTCTATATCGTACTTTAAAAAACCGACTGAATCATACTCTACCATACCAAATCATAATGTAATGAATCATGGAGTCATAACCATATTCTAATGAATCAATGAATCACAATCTACCCTAACTGAATCACTGACTCATACCCCAGTCTACTGAATCAATGAATCACAATCTACCCTAACTGAATCACTGACTCATACCCCAGTCTACTGAATCAATGAATCACAATCTACCCTAACTGAATCACTGACTCATACCCCCAGTCTAACTGATCATAATCTATACTGATATACTTTATTATACTCTATATCGTACTTTAACCGAAACTTACCCGACTGAATCATACTCTACCATAACCAAATCATAATGTAATGAATCATGGAGTCATACCATATTCTATTGAATCAATGAATCACAATCTACCCTAACTGAATCACTGACTCATACCCCAGTCTACTGAATCAATGAATCACAATCTACCCTAACTGAATCACTGACTCATACCCCAGTCTACTGAATCAATGAATCACAATCTAACCCTAACTGAATCACTGACTCATACCCCAGTCTACTGAATCAATATCTATACTGATATACTTTATTATACTCTATATCGTACTTTAAACCGGACTGAATCATACTCTACCATACCAAATCATAATGTAATGAATCATGGAGTCCATACCATATTCTAATGAATCACTGAATCACAATCTTACCCCCTAACTGAATCACTGACTCATACCCCAGTCTACTGAATCAATAATCTATACTGATATACTTTATTATACTCTATATCGTACTTTAACCGACTGAATCATACTCTACCATACCAAATCATAATGTAATAAAGCACTGAATCATAATCTACCTGAACTGAATCAATAAATCATACCCTAATTCTATTGTATTAATAAAACCTTTCCTAACTAAACACTGAATCACTAATACCCTATTCTATTTAATCAATGAATCGTTCTCTACCTGAATCCATGAATCATACCCGATTCTATTGAATAAATAGATTATACTCTACCCCACTGAATCACACTCTACTGTACTAAATCATATTCTACCATAATAAATCACTGAATCATACTCTTCTACTGAATCGATTAACTATAGCCTATTCTACTCAATGACTGAATCATACTTTATACTACTGAATCATTTTTTGGTGTTATTCTATACTGAACTGATTAATCACATGTATCACAAATGTACATCTTATAAAGACATGTAACTATCACTTTAGAATCATTTGGATCCAGACTGTATTGTCTGCACGGAGAAAACTGAAAGTATATAATTGTGTGTGTGTGTGTGTGTGTGTGTTAGATGACTCATTCATGACTAAGCTGCCCTTCCTTTGGAATTACTCTACCTTGAAAGGTGATTGTGTGTGTGTGTGTGTGTGAGAGAAAAGGCGTGCATAGCAGGGTGTGTGTGTGTTTGTACAAACTACACACCCCAAAGCCACAAAGACGATTTGTCATTCTAAAATAAGCGTCTGGTACACACCGCTCCCTCTGCATTCTATACAACATCTATTTATCGGGATTATTCGTCTTTTCCGCTTCTCTGTTTCGCCAACTCTGGGTCACATGATCACACACTCACTGTGTGTGTGGGCACTGTATTCAATTTGTTCCGTCTGGATTCATTAGTAGGTGTGTATTATACTTACGCTAACCAGACATTAAAAATATTCACCGCACACGATGTCGGCCATTTTGAAAAACTTCATCATGAATTGGGGAATAAACAGGAAGTGAGAAAATATTCCACAGTGTATTGTCATTAACAGCAGTACGTCCCCGTGGGAACGAGTGCTGATGGTATTAACAAAAGGGGCGGAGCCTAAAGAGTGCCTGACCCCAATAATCGCTGCGTGCAGCTTTATATTTATTTTCAATTGAATTTTGAAAGAATAAAATTCTATATTAGTGTTTATTAGATTGTGGACGGCGAGAGACGACTTGTTTTCAATAAAAGACAAACAGTCTTTCGTAAGAACGTGTTTTTATACTTTTCTATCTGATAAAGTGACTGACTGGTTCTGGACACTGAGTCGAAGCGGTGATAAACAGACCGCGCAACAAACATGCTAATAAATAAGGTTTTTTTTTTAAGGCAGGCGCCACATGGAAGAGACAGACTGTTCCACTTCATCATTGACTAATAATCACTCAAAGGATGTCTCACACTTCACTCTCTCTCTCTCTCTCTCTCTCACACACACACACACACACACACACACACTCAGCCAGCCAGCCAAAAGTCACAGCTTCTGCCATGCTGAGATTTTCACGCCTTCCGTCAGGACGAATCCCTCAGACGGCGAGAACACAACGACTCGGTTAATTAATAAACATCACATCACGTCCTGCTGAGAAGACGCACTAACACACAGTCACCACTTCTTACAGCACCAGACACTGGCGTTGCCTTCTAACATAAACATGAGTTAACTGTGTGTGTGTGTGTGTGTGTGAGGGACAGTCAGGGAGAGGTTGTGTGTACCTGGTGTCCATGCAGTGTGTATAACAGTCGACCCTCGAGCAGGTCGAGGATCTTTACTGTGGAGTCTGTGGAGGCGGTGATCAGGTAATTTCCAGCCGGGTGGAAAGACAGAGAGTTCACAGCTCCACTGTGGACTGAAATAAGCGCGCGCACACACACACACACACACACACACACACACAGTCATTTCTCCTACAGTGTGTTTCAGGACACTAATTGTCCTAGCATGACATCACTGTTGTGCGTGAATGTGTAAAATAAAAATGAGATTGGAGCGCCCCCTGGAGGACGGTCACTGCGACAGTACACTGATTATTGGTGTGTGTTCATTGCTCACCTTGGTAATGCTGCAGGAGTTTATGGGTGCGAATGTCCCACACTTTGACCGTGTTGTCTGTGCAGGCAGCAGCGATACACGTCCCACTGGGGTGAAAATCAGCATAACTCACGTACCTTAAACACACAAAACATAAAACAACCCCGCTAACACACACACTGCTCTCCGGTTATAGTAGAAACACATACTGTATGGGGACATTAACGGAAGGAGTCTGCAGTGTCAGTAAAAACACTTCTGTCTGCTGTCAGTATCCAACATCCCCACATTCACACTCCATTTTTACCCACAGTAAAGAAACCCGGTTCCGTTCTATGTTGTTTATATAAGCGGTACACGAGGAGCCCCTTCGGCGGTACACGAGGAGCCCCTTCGGCGGTACACGAGGAGCCCCTTCGGCGGTACACGAGGAGCCCCTCGGCGGTATAATGGGCTTTCTAGTATAACTTTTCTTTCTATAACATTGTCTGTGTCATGTGTTGTGACTTCTTGCGAACCGTTCACACACCCGCTGTGCTCACAGAAGGAGTGCACACACTCGCGGCTGTTCTTGTCCCAGAGCTTCAGCGTTTTGTCGTCGCTCGCCGAGACGATTAATCTGCCGTCAGGAGAAAACCTGCAGAGAGAAGAGACGATGGAGAGAATGTTCAGAATGACACATGCTTTACCACTTATAATTCTTAATAAAGTAAGGAGTTCAAACATTTTTTATCATTTTATCATGTGTGTGTGTGTGTGTGTGTGTGTGTGTGTGTGTGTGTGTGTGTGTGTGTGTACACACTTTGCACAGCGGACCCAGTTGATGTGTCGGTTGAAGGAGAAGAGGAACTTCTGTCGATGGACCGTCCAGACCTTCACTGTTTTATCATCTGATGCAGTGACTAAAGTCTGTCCATCACTGCAGAAGTTCACACTCCGCACTGTCGCTGTGTGAGCTTTAAACACACACGACTCCCCTTTCCTTAAACACACACACACACACACACACACACACACACACACACACACAGAGCAAACACACACAATTTAATTTACATTTAGTAAAATTGTAAAACTGGTTTAATGAAACAACATCACCCCTGTGTGTGTGTGTGTGTGTATGTGTGTATAAAGTGAGATAGAGAAACAGACACACACACACACACACACTCACGCGTTGGGCAGCCAGAGGCGGACGGTTCGGTCGCGGGAGGCTGAGGCGAGGAGCTGCCCTGACGGAGAGAAGTGAACACACAGAACGGCGTCCTTATGACCATCGAACCGGTACGACCTGATCTGAGGCTTCATATTCCAGATCATCACACACGAGTCCAACGAGCCCGACGCTGTCACACACACACACACACACACACACACACACACACACACACACACCATTCGATCTGAAAAACAGTACTAATTTGTGTAATATTGGGGTTAAAGTTTAGACATAAATTAAAGTAACGTACATTTTGTAAGAAAAAATTAAATTAGTTAAATTAAAAATGACTGCAAACACAGAATTTTACTGGTTTAACAATTTGGTCCATTTGCTAACTGGTAAAATCCTAAAAGTGAATTTTATTCAAAAGAAAATATAAAACTATAATATAATAATGACAAATCTGAATTTCTACTAATACAACTAATAATAATAATAATAACAACAACAATAATAATAAAAATAATACTAAACTACAACAATAATAGTAACTACTACTAATAATAAAAATAACAATACTAATAATAATACTACTAATAACAGTAATAATAATAATATATATAAGTTCTAGTTATGTACCCATTTGTTTGGTGTTGGAGTTGAAGTCCAGGCTGGTGACTGAGTCCCTGTGGCCTTTAAAGCTCCTCTCCAGAGTCGGATCATCCTACCGAGTCAGAGTCGGTTCAAAGATTCAACTCATTAAACCACAAACATCTGAAAAGTTCGAATTGTTATATAATGTTTGTTTTATTGACTCACCAGTGCGCAGCTCATTTCTACAGGAGGTTTATAAATAAATAAAATAAAACAATCAATAAAATAACACAGACTGAATGAACGAGTCGTTATTAACGCCTCATCACCTGTTTATAACCTCAGACAGTAATCTATTAACTGCCCGACAAACACACTGACCCTTTAAATAAAGTAAAATTATATAGAACCTTTAATAAAGAAACAAAACCATTAAAATAAAGAATTAAACGGGAACAGACTAACCTCCTCATACGCCTGGTAAAGCTAAGCTAATATAAGCTAATATATATATATATACACTGTGTACTGCGTTGCTAAGATGCTAACAACAACAAACGTTTCATTTTCCGCGCGCATTACAGCGCTCAGCAAACCCCGCCCACTACAAGCTACGGATACCGGAAATATCTTTCTTCTTCGTCGACAACTGATTAAAACGCGTATACCGCCACCTGCGGCATAATCATGTAATTACAAGGCAAAAATGTTACTAACATCAGTGAAGTGAACAATGTGATATTAAAGAAAGTAAAGATATTAGAGCGGTGCTAAACTAAAACTCTTTCACCAGACTATGGTTTATTAAAGTGTACTAATAAATGTTATTTATAAATAGTATTATATTATAGAATCTGCACTGGCAGCATGGTGGCTTAGTGGTTAGGGGCCCAGGGCAGGGGCCTTTCTGTGTGCAGTTCTTCCTGTGTGTGTGTGTTTACTCCATGTATGTTAGATTGATTGGTGATTCTAAATTGCCCATAGGATTGAGTGTGTGTGTGTGGCCCTGTGAGGAGTGGTGACCTGTCCAGCGTGTCCCCCTCCTGTCTTTCGCCCTTTCAGAGATGGCTGGGATAGACTCCAGCAGATCCCTGTTCCCCCCGAATTATGGAATAAGCGGCTATAGAAGATGAATGAATGAATAAACAATAAAATGTTTACAAACTGTAGCGTTTAAATTATAAAAAAAAATCGAACGAATCAGACGGCAAACTCATGTTGCATTTTCAGACACCAGGTGGCGCTAAAGAACTACAAATAAAAATAAGGACCGGCGTTGGCATGTTTCGCTTCAGAAGGTTTAGTGTTTTAAAGTCGTATTCTTTTGGTCACATTTCACTGGTGAGATAAAGTAAGAAATATGTGTGAATTTAACACACACACTACGTCCTATAGAGTCTTAATTTAGTTCAATTGCACAACAATAAAAAAACGGTTGGAGGAAACCGAAGAAAATTCTAAGAAATAATAAATTCTAAGGCACGTATCTACTATCTTTCTGCTGTAGTTTGAGGTCATTGCACTCACACACACACACACACCACACACACACACACACACACACACACAAGCTACAGATTGTTCTCGTTAAATCTTCTTACACGCCTTACACTCGGGCTCAGTCGTGTGATTTCTTTTTTCAGGGTCAAAATCAAAGGGTTCCGGAGGTTGAAAGCAGAAACCGTGAAGAACTTTAGCTCTTTCTTCTCACACTGAACTGGACGTACAGACATTAGTGCATTGTGTGTGATTTCACCTAGAAGATTCGCTCCAGAGTTCAGAGACACAGTCACTTCCTGTTTCCTAATATGGAATAAAGGAACACACACACACACACACACACACACACACATACACACACACACACGCTCAGCTCAACCCTGGTCTGGTTTCATCAGTAGTGTGTGTTAATATTAAACTCACAGGCAGACGAGCTAAACTGTAATCAAAACCTTCAACTTTTTCTCATCTCACCGAAACTACACACACTACACACACACACTACACACACACCACACACTACACACACACACACACACACTACACACTACACACACACACTACACACACACACACACACACACTTTGATTCTGTTCTATTTAATTCAATTCTAATCTGTTTTATTTTATTCTGTTTGGTTTGATTCGGTTTGATTTTGATTTGATTTGATTCGGTTTGATTTGATTCTGTGCTATTCGTGTGTTTTTGATTCGATTCGGTTTGATTTGATTCTGTGCTATTCATGTGTTTTTGATTCGATTCGGTTTGATTTGATTTGATTCGGTTTGATTTGATTCAGTGCTATTCGTGTGTTTTTGATTCGATTCGGTTTGATTTGATTTGATTCGATTCGGTTTGATTCGATGATTTGATTGATGATTTGATTCAGTGCTATTCGTGTGTTTTTGATTCGATTCGGTTTGATTTGATTTGATTCGGTTTGATTTGATTCAGTGCTATTTGTGTGTTTTTGATTCGATTCGTTTGATTTGATTCGGTTTGATTTGATTCGATTCGGTTTGATTTGATTCGATTCGGTTGATTGATTCAGTGATTCGATTCGGTTTGATTTGATTCAGTGCTATTCGTGTGTTTTTGATTCGATTCGGTTTGATTTGATTCGATTCGGTTTGATTTGATTCAGTGCTATTCGTGTGTTTTTGATTCGATTCGGTTTGATTTGATTTGATTCGGTTTGATTTGATTCGATTCGGTTTGATTTGATTCAGTGCTATTCGTGTGTTTTTGATTTATTCTGGTTTAATTTGATTGGTTGTGGTTTAATTTGTCGATTATTTTGAACATTAATATTAAAGTGTTTATTTTGCGTGACTTAAACCACACTTAAACTTCAGTCCAAACAATCAGCGGAATTTCTCCTCCACTCCATCTTTCCTTCCTGAGACGCCCGAGTGCCAGAACACACTCCAGAACCCTGCGACACGGAACACAGCTGTGTGTTTAAGCTCAGTGCACGCTAACGAGGACGCTAACAGTCCACCAAAAACACTACGCTGTTGCTAGGCAACTACACAACACGACCAGCCACAGTCGAGCTGTGACTAGCGTTAGCGGTGTGATTTAGCAGAAACATCTGGAACATCAGCATTTACCTCAGAACTGTGGGTTAATTAGTAAAAAATGCTAAACAGACATTTGGTCAAATGTGTTAGCAAACTTTACAATTTATTCATCCCATTTTTCTGTAAATGTTAAACAAACGCTGTGGAAACAAACACACGACACTCGGCTAGTTAAACATCGTCGCTAGGCAACTGAAAAACATGGCTGACCGGCAGACACGGACGGCACATGTGTATTCTGAGTGTGTGATAGTGAGACAGAGCGACAGGACGCGAGACAGAAACATCTGCATTTACCTCAGAAACTCAGGATTAATAGACGCCACAGTGTGGAGGAAGGTTAGCATGGAAAGCTAACACAACCTTGATGGGCGACAATAAGGGAAAAATCGATGGATCTGTAAAGTCATGAGCCGAACAGATTTAACCTTTAACCTTTCTCAGACTCAAATACTCAGACGAAGTGCATTCTGGGTAAAATACATAAACACACACACACACACACACACACACAGTGTAAAATCCCCGGTGAGGAAATTCTGATAATTTTATGAAATATTTCCTTCACATTTGGGTGGAAAACGTAAATAAAGGCGTGTCACGGTGATGATTGACAGCTGCGCTGATCTTTACTGTAAAGGAACGAGGAACAGGAAGTGGAATAATAAAAAACTTCCTGCTTTCACTTCCTGGTGCTGCCTTAAACATTCGACTCTGCTGACGTTCTCATGACAGTCGGGAAATTTACACTTATTACTGAGTCATTTACATGTTTTTAATAAACGTTTGGTGATTAGCATTTAGCCTGTTAGCCGGAGGGGAATTCCCCAAAGATCATTATGGAAATAATAAATAATACAGCAGTGTGGTTATGTTTCTGTTTTACATTAGGGAGGATTTTAGTCAGTGCGGGTCAGTCTGTGGTTCTCTGCTGTTCTAAACACTCTCAGAATCACTGATCGACATTTACACCCTAAATTCTAATATTAGTTCCATTAAATGGTATTAATTTATTCCAGCAGTTTATTCTCTTCATTTCGTAGTGTTTCTCTCGCTGCACTGCTTCCAGTACGTGTGTGTGGATGTTAGATTTTTTATCCAATCAGATTTCAGTTTCTATGTGCTGCCATGTTAATCTAATCTGCCTTCAGAATCAGTAGCGCTGCCTGTGGAACTGACACTATATTAGCAGGGGCAGATTGATCATTGGGTAATAATATTAAACACTGTTTCTGCAACCAATCAGATTTTTAAACCCGCCTCCCGAAGCCCGCTAGCTGGCGTACAATGACATCAGACATGTTTTCATATTCTGATTGGTCGATCAGAGTAAATTCTTACAGTCTAGCACAGACTACCGGAACTCGTCGCTACAGTTGAATTAGAATTTTTACCCCCACAATGGCTGACGGAGGAGAACTTTAATTCGGCCTCAGACAAATTTAAAAAATCTGTATTTAAGACAGATTTTTCCCGTAAAAGTTGTAGATGGTGTTGAGAGTTCGATACCCTGAAGATAACTAGCTCGTCTCAGCGCGGGAAAGAGTTTATTCCCCACTTCCAGACCAGCGCCGCCGAGCGGTAACACTGACTTACAGCCTTTAAATGTCTGATAGATTTTATTGATATCTGTAATGTTTTTGTGATGTTATATTAATATTAAGATAAATATTGATTCTGAGCTGCTCCAGATGTTGTAGGTGGTACAGTTGTGGTTGTAGTGTAGAGGTTTGGAGTTGTGTGTTAACGGGTTTCTTGTCTCTCTGTCCTGTAATTCCACGCCGTGTTTATATTGTGTGTGTGTTTAGTATTGATGTGTTTTCTATAATTGGGATGTGATAGTGGGGGTATTAAGAGGGGTATCAGTCGGGGTAAATCCACAATGAAGGCCCAGCTACGAAATGCACGGCCCGCCACTGGTTTTTACTTTCTATTTTTGATATTTTTGAAGCGTGGTGTGTTTCATCACTGTGAAGTGTAAAAGTGTGACTTTTTGGCTGCTGTTGATGATGATGTTCTTCTTGTTGTTTATACAGGTTTCCCTCAGGTCCTGGACTTTACTTTGATTTCACCCTGTTACTGATGTGTGTTTGGTCAGTAACTAGCACTGAGGGTCAGTAACAAACGCTGAGAGATAATAATTAACACTGAGGGTCACAATAATTAGCACTAAGGGTCAGTAACTAGCGCTGAGGATCAGTAACTAACACACAAGGATTAGTTACTAGCGCTGAGCATCAGTGATTAGCACTGAGGGTCAATAATTAGCACTAAGGGTCAGTAACTAGCGCTGAGGGTTTGTGATTAGCACTTCGGACCGGTCTGGACATGTTTTTATCTCCAGATGTTCACAGAAGGCTGTAAACCCATGAAGACATGAAGTTTTCCACCTCTTGCAGACCTTCAGCTTTACTCCATCATGACCTGACCTGTTTTTTCTTTTTATCAATCTCGAGTCGATTAAATCTGTGGGTTAGGAGCTTTTCACACACACAGCTGAATAAAGCCTCTTTATTTCTCTGAACAATCACTGACCCAGTTCTCCGCTTCTCCTGTTACTCCAGGTTTTTATTCAGGGATCCACTGAGGTGATCCGTCCTGATTTATTCTCCGTCTGAAGACTGGACTGCGGATTAAACAGAGAGATGAAGAACTCCAGTGAAGCTGATGGCTATCGAACACCTGCGTATTTCAGCAATGTCTCATTGTCTCAGCGTCTCGGCGTCTCGGTTCTCACACACTTCCTTATATTTTAATATCTGAAATGATTATTTTTGGCTCGGAGCTTTCAGAGCTGAAGGTTATTAAAACAAGGCTGTGTTTTTTCATTCTTTGTCTCGTCCCTGGCAGAGTGACCTTGTCCCTGCTCACACACACTTCTCATCTGGACAGATAAAAGCGGTTCATCTCTTAAGACTTCAGTCTGGAGGACATTTTAGAGATGTTTATAAATCTACATTAAAGCACTTTTACATGAAGCTCATCATCAGTCAGAACTTTAAAACCTCCTCCTGGATCTGAACTCGTTTCATGTCCGTGTCACTGAAACCGCCCTGAAGGTGTGTGTGTGTGTGTGTGTGTGTGTGTGAGGTCATGTGACATAACAGAAAGCGGAAAAACCACAAAAACCTGATAAAAAACCAAAACTCATCCGTCTATTTCCCTAAAATTAAAAGTTGATTATTAACGTTGGATGAAAACTGCATTTTAACACTTTAATACACTTTAAACTTCTAATAAAGTTTTAAATACACTTCACTGTCCACTTTATTAGGAACACCTTCACCAGATCGAGCTGCTGTCACGTGATTGGCTGACTGGAAATCCGCGTAAATGATGTGAGTGACTAAAGATTATAAATAATCCATTGTGTCGTCAGTGCAGGTGTGTGTGTGTGTGTGTGTGGTTTCTCTGTGTCGTAATCAGTGTGTAATTGTATCTAGCAGATGGGTGTGACACGTTCTTTGTCTGTCCTTCACACACACTTGGCTGTGGACCCAAAGGTCATTTGTGTTCAGATTCAGTCACGCAAACCACAGAGACATTAAAGTGTGTTTTATTACCGCATGACCTGTGGGTGGGTGTGTGTGGGTGTGTGTGTGTATAAGGCTAAAATTCCTTCTAAAACTTTCAGGTTTTGGCAGCAGTTTGCATGTGTGTGTGTGTGTGTGTGTGTGTGATTTGTGTTTTTATTTTATTAATGAGTTTAGCAGTAAAACTGGACAGAAATAAAGTGGGAGTGTTTCAAAAGCAGCTTTTATCCATTTATAGTTAAATAAATGGCGTGACCACCTGCTTACACACACACACACACACACACACACACATACTGTGCTGTAATATTATACTGTAATAGAAGAGGAAACAGTCGTGTGTGAGAGAAAGCAGAAATGATCTTTAATGTGGGTTTTTCAGGAGTTAAAAAAAAAAGAAAGAACAGAATTATCACACAGACGTGTTTAAAGAAAACAGGAACGAGAGAACAGAAGAATAAACTCATTTATATTAAAATCTTATTTCAATTATTCGCTTTGTTATTTAGGATATTTATGAAACGGGAGCGAAACACGAGACAGGATCAGATTCAAGAAATTGTTTATTTTCACCGACATTAGATATTTCTATAGAATATATGAGTGTAAATAAAGCTGTGCTGCCGGTGTGTGTGTGTGTGTGTGTGTGTGTGTTTATCCACAGGCAGAGACGGGATGACTCAGACCGCTGAAATATGATTTTTCTCTCTCGCTCATCAGCTCGAAGTGCAGCGGCTGCTGGCAGAAGTTACACTCGGCTGAGGAGTGCGATTTCAGCTCCAGACCCACTTCTTGCCACGCTTTCAGCAGCTTATCTGTCAAACACACACACACACAACACACACACACACACACACACACACACACACACACACACAACACGTTAGCGAGCGTCTCGGAGTCCTAGTCTCACTCAGAGCGTGATGTTGGGGTTTAACTCGACTCACCAACGAAGTATTTCATCATCTGCGGCGTGTGGTGTGGCGTGGGAGCGGTGCGGAGGAGTTCGTCGCCGCGGGCGACGGTGGGGTAGTTGATGGCCTGGACGTAGATGTTGTAGCGGTTCATCATGATGTCACACACGGCCGTGTTCTTCTCTGCATTTGAAACCTGTTGGTGTAGTATAATTTTATATATATATATATATGCGGTGAGAACGCTGCGATCCTATTGGACAGGTGTGTGTGTGATGTTTGGTCAGTGGTGTTGGCGTTACCCGTATGGGGATGATGTGACTGGGGCAGTGCACCACCGGCAGCCCCGAGTCCATCAGCATCTGGCGCAGCAGTTTGACGTTGCGCTGGTGTTTGCGGCGCAGCATGCGGCCGTCCTCCCCCTTCAGGATGCGGATGGACTCGCGGGCGCCGGCGAGCAGCATGGGGGGCAGCGAGGTGGTGAAGATGAATCCTGCTGCGTAGGAGCGAACCGTGTCCACCAGCGTGTTGGTACTGGCGATGTAACCGCCTACACAACCAAACGCTTTTCCTGTACACACAAAAACACAAACTATCAAACACACAACGCAGAGGGGAAACAGACTCCGCCCACAACTGCTGCAGTCCAACAAACCCTATTCTGATTGGTGATTATTAATCGATTAATCAGCAATTATAAAAAACAATTAATCAGTGATTATTATATTCTTCCATGAGCACTGAATGACAAGCAGTGCTATAGCGCCACCCTGTTGAACTGAGTTTTACAGCTAATTACATTATAAAAACAACCAAAATATTTAATTTTCCTATTGCCGACAATGTCGACTAATCATTTAGCGAGAGAAAGAGAGAGAACGGGGGGGGGGGGGGAGAAACTCTTATTTTACGAGTTTTAAAATTCAATGTTATTAGAAAAGTTTAACGGTGTGACAGGGTAACGGTGTAAGTTTTCCCTTTTTTCACCACAGAAAGGAGGTGGAGGGTCACACTGTGTGTGTGTGTGTGTTTAGAGGGACGTGGTGTGAATCATGTCTCAATGTCAGATGTTCCTGAAGGTCTTTGTGCTTGTGTTCACTCTGAGCTTTTATTCAGGGTCATAACCAGAGCCAATATCTCTGCCGTCTGTGTGTGTGTGTGTGTTGTGTGTGTGTGTGTGTGTGGTGTGTGTGTGTGTGTGTGTGTGTGGTGTTGTGTGAGTTACGTGAGCGTTTGTGTGCATGAGCCAGCAGTTATCTAAAGCCAGCTGGGAAGAGAGCTGGAGAATAAAGTCCGTGGGGAGGCAGACAGAGAGAGAGGGGGGCAGAAGAAAAGCAAGAGAGAGAGACACAGACAGACAAAGAGAGAGAGACACAGACAGAGAGAGAAAGAGAGAGAGATGAGAGACAAGAGAATAGAGAGAGAGAGGAGAGGAGGAGAGGAGAGAGTGACGAGCAGAGAGAGAGAGAGGAGACAAAAGTAAAAACAGCTACAACAAGACGGAGAGTGAGAGAGAGAGAGAGGATAGAGCTGACCACAACATATCCAGATAGAGCGAGAGGAGGGAGGAGAAAGAAGAGAGAGAGAGAGGACACAAAGAGAGAAAGTTGAGAAAGAGAGAGAGATTAGATAGAGGAGGCAAACAACCAACAAAAGACAAAATGAGAGATGTGAGGGGGGAGAGGAAGAGAGAGGGAGAGATATACAAGAGAGAGAGAGAAGAACAGAGAGACACAGAGAGAGAGAGAGAGAGTAATATATATTAGAGAGAGAGAGAGAGAGAGAGAGAGACAAGAGACACAGAGAGAGAGAGAGAGAGACACAGACAACAAAGAGAGAGAGAGGAGAGAGAGAGAGATAGAGAGAGAGAGAGAGAGAGGAACACAGAGGACAGACAAAGAGAGAGAGAGAGAGAGAGAGAGACACAGACAGACAGACAAAGAGAGAGAGAGAGAGAGAGAGAGAACAGACAGACAAAGAGAGAGAGAAAAATCAAACGTAGTTTCTATGTAACGGATAAACAGCTTGTGTAAAGAGTCTCAAGTGAAAAACCTGACAAAACCAGAGCTGTGCACACACACACACACACACACACACACACACACACACACACACCTGTTGGTTTCATTAGTGCAGTGTAACGAGCAAATGATTTTACAAAAAAAAAAAGAAAGAAATCGAAATTACAATCAAATGAAGTGAAAATAGAACATTTTTGCTTTGCTAAATTTAAATAACTAATAAATGTAAAGTGTTAAATTTTTTTTTGTTTTTATTTTTCTTGATGACAAACACGTTACTGAGCTCCTGATTGGTTCTGTGTTGCTATAACTCCGCCCCCTAAAGTGGTTTGTATGAGGAGTGTGTCTCTCACCCAGCGTGCCGGAGATGATGTCCATCTTGTGCATGACTCCGTCGCGGTCCCCGATCCCGCCCCCTCTCGCACCGTACAAACCCACGGCGTGAACTTCATCCACGAAGGTAATCGCTCCGAACTCGTGTGCCACATCACACATCTCCTCCAGGGGGCACACCGCGCCTACAGAGGGAAACAAACTGGTTGAGATCCAATCCCGACACCGCGCTACCGCTATACTACCGGCACACTCCTCCTCCTCCTCCCTCACCGTCCATGGAGTGCACCGTCTCGAAGGCCACGATCTTCGGCGTGGAGCGATCGGATTTCTCCAGCAGTTCACGCAGGTGTTTGGCGTCGTTATGGCGAAAGATGAACTTCTTAGCACCGCTGTTGCGAATTCCCTGGATCATAGAAGCGTGATTTCCGGCATCCGAGTAAATCTCACATCCTGAGGAAGAAACCATTACTGATAAACATCACAACAACAACAAAAAATCATCATTCAGAATAAAAACCTGAAGGAAAAATTACCCGGCAGCATTTTGGCCAGAGTGAACAAAGTGGAATCGTTAGCCACGAAACAGGAAGTAAACAGCAGCGCCGCATCTTTCCCGTGAAGGTCGGCGAGCTCGTGTTCCAGATCCACGTGGAACTTACTGGTTCCGGATATGTTCCGCGTTCCTCCGGCACCCGAGCCGTGTTTCTGTAGCGTATCCCTGCAGGAAAATAATAATAAATATTTAATTATAATCCGAGACGGGTTCAGTCTTTAACGCGGTAATAAGAAGGTGATGACGCAGCGACCCACATGACGGTCTGGACGACACGCGGGTGGCGGCTCATCCCCAGGTAATCATTGCTGCACCACACGGACACGTCTCTCCTACTGTTCAGAGACTCGGAGTAATCGTCCGCCATGGGGAACTCGGTGGCTCGCCGGTTCACAGTTTTAAACACACGGTACGTGTGATCGTCTTTCTTCTCCTCGATCTTCTTCTCAAAGAACTCGTCATAGCGGAAGTTGGAAATGGCTGGAAAAGATCACATGATTACCGATTACTCGCAGGTGCGGGAGAACACGGCACTCTGATCAAAGACATTACATTTTTTTTTTTATTTAAAAAGTCAGCTCGTTAGGAGTCACCCTTAAAATTAATACTAAATTAAACTTCATTTAAACCATTATAGTCAAGTGGAGTCTAATATAGTGTAGTCGAGTATAGTAAAGTCAAGTGGGATGGAGTCAAGTATAGTAAAATCAAGTAAAGTGTAATCGGACAGAGTGTAGTCGAGTATAGTAAAGTCAAGCAGAGTGTAATATAGTATAATCAAGTTGAAGTTTAGACAAGTACAGTAAAGTCAAGTAGAGTGTAAAATAGTATAGTCAAGTGGGGTGTGGTCAATTATAGTCAAGTGGAGCATAGTCAAGAATAGTAAAGACGAGTAGAGTGTAATATAGTATAGTCAAGTGAAGTGCAGACAAGTAAAGTTGAGTAGAGTGTAGTCAAGTAGAGTGTGTAAAATAGTATAGTCGAGTAGAGAGTGTAGTCTAGTTCAGCAGAGACGAGCGGAGTCTAATATAGTGCAGTATAGTTGAGTGTAGCGTAGTGTGTGTGAAGGTTCTTTACATTTCGGCATGTTCTCCTGCAGCAGGTGTGAAACCATCGCTGGACGCTGCTTCATCAGTTTCTTCATCAGACCTCCATCAGGCTTCACGCTCTTCGCCAGATCCAGTGCAGACACGTCTAAAACACACACACACACACACACACACAGACATGCTCCTGTTTAACACTCCCAGCCAATCAGGACACAGCGTCTCCACCATTAAATTTCATTAGTAAAGCGTTATAAACCTTGCTGGAGGGTCCGGATTTCTGAGACGTCCTCCTGCAGCTCCATGCTGGCCTCGCGCACCACCCCGCTGTTCTTCTGCCCCATTTCAGCTGCCAGGAAGGGGCACTTTGAGGTAGTTGCTCCAGCTGGAGGTTTAGGGTGACCCACCGGCATTTCAGGGGCTTTTTCAGTCTCTATATGCAAAAGAACACGGCCCATTAACAACACACAAACACACGGCCCCGTTAACACACTTCAGTGATTGACCTGTAATCAGTTGAAGTTCTTATTCTACAGCTGAGGATTTAATGTTGGCTTGTGCTTCAAGTTCTCCGCCTGATCCTCTTACCCATGTTGATGACATCATCACTCTTCTGGAAGAGAGAGGAAGAGGAGCAGATGGAGCGGGCGAGGGGTTTGGATGCCAGGTCCATCATTACAGGACATTTCACGGCGTAGCTAACCAGAGTCTTTCTCGCCTGCTGGAGGAAAGTCTGGGGGACACGGGACAGGAAAGGACAGCGGATGATGGCGTCCATGATGGTCCAAATCTGTAAGAAAAAAAAACAAACAAAAAAAAACCAAAACATCAAACAACTGAACAATTTGGCTAATTTATACTAATAGCACGAAAAAAAGGTTTCGGTTCTGAACTTTATTCCTTTGATCTTTATTATAATAGGACTGATTTCTGTGGTGGTTTCTGGGGTTAAAGGGCGAGGGGTTGAAACCGGCGGTGTTTCGGCAGCGTGAGCCGATTATCAGATTACAGTCGCAGAACAGACGTGTTATTTATGGATTTTAATGAGAAACTACAGCAGAGAACCACACAATGAGAACCATCAGACTGAGACGAGGAGGTGAACACACAGAATTAGATCAAAAGAAAGCAGAGTCCGAATTAAACAGATTACGGAGAGAGAGAGAGAGAGAGAGAGAGAGAAAAAGAAAAGAAAGGAAGGGTAACTGCGGATGGCAACGGTTGCTAGGCAACGATGGGATGGCCAAGGGAAAAAAAGGCGAGGCTTTTAAACACACATTTAAAATCGACCCAGACTACACCAATCATCACCTTTTCCCCATTTCGGAATAATCCTGAGAACTTCCTGTTCTCCTCCACCCCCTCTGACTGCAGCTGGATTTCCCCTCCTCCGTTATTCAGTATTTACTTCCTGCTGGCGTGAGGGGATAATTTTATTGTTGATCTTAAACAACATGAGGTTTATACAGGTATCAAAAACATGAGGAACTGATCTTCTGGAGAAAAGAAAATGATAAATCAGGAAGTGATGAACCAAAGATAACGAACAGAACAGGAGGATTCACATAACGAGAATGAAAGTGGAGAAAGAACACAGTGGAGTTTTATTATTAATATCAGGAATAACAAAGTTAAACGTTAAAGATTAGTGCCTTTATTTAGTTTCGTGCGTGTGCGTGTGTGTGTGCGTGTGTGTGTACACATTGTGTGGTTCCGTTAATGTCACCATAAAGGACAGTTGTGTTAAAACAGGAGATGAGGTAAGCGGTGGTTGCGTGACTGAGTCCTGGGGTTGAACTTTATCTGCTTCACGTTAAACACTTCGGTTTTCTGCTCCAGATGTTGTTTTGGTTAAAAACCTCAGTGAGATTAAACAGCTTGTTTTTCTGTATGTCATGTTGTGTAACAGTCACATGACTAATTTAATTCTACAGACCCTACAGGGGCAATTTAATTACCTCATTACCGCCCCCATTATCTACACAGCCTTCAGGGGACCGGCAGGTCAAAGCCTGGTAGACAGGCTAAAGAAACATACTACTCACACTGACTGAATCATTTAGAGTCATGACTGAGAGTCACTCTACTGAATCAATTAGAGTCATGACTGAGAGTCACTCTACTGAATCAACTAGAGTCATGACTGAGAGTCACTCTACTGAATCAACTAGAGTCATGACTGAGAGTCACTCTACTACTGAATCATTTAGTAGAGTCATGACTGAGAGTCACTCTGACTGAGAGTCACTCTACTGAATCATTTAGAGTCATGTAGTCTGACTGAGAGTCACTCTACTGAATCAACTAGAGTCATGACTGAGAGTCACTCTACTGAATCAACTAGAGTCATGACTGAGAGTCACTCTACTGATCATCATTTAGAGTCATCTAAATGGACTGAGAGTCACTCTACTGAATCATTTAGAGTCATTTAGAGTCATGACTGAGAGTCACTCTACTGAATCAATTAGAGTCATGACTGAGAGTCACTCTACTGAATCAATTAGAGTCATGACTGAGAGTCACTCTACTGAATCATTTAGAGTCATGAAGAGTCACTCTAACTGAGAGTCACTGACTACTGAATCAATTTAGAGTCATGACTGAGAGTCACTCTACTGAATCAATTTAGAGTCATGACTGAGAGTCACTGAGAGTCACTCTACTGAATCATTTAGAGTCATGACTGAGAGTCACTCTACTGAATCATTTAGAGTCATGAGAGTCACTGAGAGTCACTCTACTGAATCATTTAGAGTCATGACTGAGAGTCACTCTACTGAATCAATTAGAGTCATGACTGAGAATCACTCACTGAATCAATATAGACTTGTTCTGTGAATCACTTTGGTCAAATCAGTGAATCATGTGCTTTGATCTTAGATCATGGATCGGTCTTCAAAATCACCAAGTCACTTAGAACAGAGAGATTCACTTCAATTGTTCTGCGATTCAGTGTTTGAATCAGTGAATCACTGAAATCGGTATGAGCTCAGGGTTAGGAATGTTAAGTGTTCGAGTCAGAAGTAAGTGTGTGTGTGTGTGTGTGTGTGTGTGTGTGTGTGTGCGCACAAGTGCGTGTACATGCAGGTACATGTTTCACTGCTGGCTTTAGCAATAGGTGTAATTGTGTGTGTGTGTGTGTGTGTGTGTGTGTGTGTGTGTGTGTGGTGTGCGCGTGCACACATCATGAAAGAACAATGATTCCTGTATATTTCTACCACTAAACGAAACAGAATGAATCATTTAACTGAATCATAAATGATTTGGTTCACTGAGGGGGATTTACTGTATCTGTCTAAATTAATGTGTTTATATCAGGTGCAGTTCCTGTAAGCAAAACACACACAAACACACACACAACTCTCTCTAAACACTCTAAACACACTCTAAACACACTCTAAACACTCTACTCTACACACTCTAAACATTTCTCAGGATAAAAAACAGCTGAGTTTTAGAGACGACATGTTTAAAACACAGAAAAAGTTAAACTTTATAAAACAAAAAAAAACGGTAAATATTATTAGAAATATTATAAACTTGAATTATATTATAAAAAGTTTAATTATATGATAAACTTTATTTATATTATAAATCAGCTCAACTTTAAATTACATCACAGATCCAACAGTAACTTACAAAAATGACAGGAAATTAAAACTAAACCTTTTAAACACATCAACACAATATTAATAATAATAATAATAAATAAATAAAATAATATTATTAATAATAATAAAAAATAATAAAATTAATAATAATAATAATAATGATAACTAATAGAATTATTATTAAATGTCCTGTTTCGTAAGGAAATCTTTATCTCTGCTAATAAACTCTCATTTAAAGGATTATTATTATTATTAATAATAAAATAATGCAGATGAAAATTAACGCGTTTTTTAAAGAATAAAATATATAAAATCTGTAAAACTGAGAGAAATGACAGAATTAGCATGCTAGCTTTAAGTAGCACAGTTAGCATACTGAGTAAAAGTCAGTATTGAATAAGGCTCACCTGAGGATCTGCTGCTCGGTTTTATCCAGCGGTTTAAAGCAGATGTGCGGTGATTCCAGAAGTTTGTGGGTTTAATTAATCGGCTGTTTGATGTTTTATTGATTGATTGATTGATTGATTGCTTGCTTGCTTGATTGATTAGATGACGAGCTCGCGGCGTTATCCTGCACTGAGGACGAACGGTAGGGCACGAGCTCCACTGCCGGTATTTATACCGCCTCAGTTCCGCAACTCTCGCGAGAGTTTCTCAGTGACGTAATCAGAGCGTCGCGTTTCTTCCGCTTGTAGATATTTAACATTAGAATCAGATCAGTGATTAAAATATTATTATTAAAATAGCACAACAGAACAAACACAGGAGTTACTGTAAAACTTATAATCTAATCATTAAACAACTCATTATACAGTATAACTATATCAACTGTCCCTGTCCAGGGTGTCCCCCTGTCTCTCAACCAATCACAGCTGGGATAAAGAGTCCAACAGGTCCCCCCAGGATGGATTAATGGATCGGTGGATGGGTAGATGCATTGATATATAAATGAATAGCTGGCTGGCTGGATGAATGAATGAATGGATGAATGGATGGATGGATGATGAAAAATCTATAGCTGCCTGGCTGGCTGGATGAATGAATGAATGGATAAATAAATAAATAAATGAATGGATGGGTGGATAGATGGATGAATGAATAAATAAGTGGTTGGATAAATAAATGAATGGATGGATGAATGAATAAATAAGTGGTTGGATAAATAGATGGATGGATAAATGGATGGATGGATGAATAATTGGATGGATGGATGGATGTTTAGTCTGTACTTTATTCGGAAACAGAAAAGCACTTGTATGTTTTAATTGTTGTCTTTTTCGAGTTACAAAAATAAAACAAAAACAATGAACACATTCACAACATTTAATTATCTGAGCTCGACTAATCGCCGGATTTATTACACAGATTAAACAATACATCATTTATTTATTTGTATGACTGTATTATTATTATTATTATTATTATTATTAATTCTTTAAATAAAAAAAAAAATCGACGAAACCCTAACTGCATGTACTGTAACACTGATTCGGGATCAGAGGGATTTTTGGGTAAACTCTGCCACCTGGTGGTCAGATTGAGTTGCTGACAATAAACATTTTTCCACTTGTTAATTACTTTAAATTACTTTAATAACTGATTATTATATTATATAGAATTGTTGTAATTAATGTTAATATCTTTTTTTCCAGATATCCTGATGGCACTCATTATCATTCATCAGCAAAAAATGTGAGGAATTCTGGGAAATGAATGATGTTACAGACAGAGAAGAAAATATTTATTTAAAAAAAGTGCAGAATAAAATAAGTTTGGTGAAGAAACCGCGTGTGAGTGTGGTGGTCAGGGGCGCACATACTTTTGGCCGATAGTGTTTCACAGAAAAAAAAATCACAGCTTCGATTTGACAGGAAAGGATTTTTAATGTTATAAAAAAAAAACCCTTAAGTCTTAATATTAACAGAAGAAGAGGATATTTAAATTTACTGCATGACGTCATAAAAACACCTGCAATATTTAATAATAATAATAATAATAATAATAATATATAAATGTAAATTCTATAATTTTTATGATTATGTTTATTTATTGGTATTTGATTATATAAAATAATGTCTAAGCCCCGCCCACTCTGGATTTCCAGACCAGTGCTTAGTTTCGTTTTCTCTGAACTGCGCAGTGAGACTGGAGCAGAGAACACACACACACACACACACATACACTCGCACACACACACTCCGACACGCAGCTTTCTGTAAGTATCTTCTGATTTAAATCCTAAAACTTTAGTATTAAAAATGAACAATAAACCGGAAGTGACACCGATGATAAAGTGACCGAACCGCAGACAGAAAACGAGCGCAGAAAAACGGGCGCAAACCGAAGACTTTAAACCGGATTATTCTAATTACACATGAATCCGGATTATTATTCACACACACACACACACACATCTCTTACACTAATACAGCGGTTTATTCTAAACTCACAGCTTTCACTAAAACATCTGGATCGAAAGGTAAAGTCTTCATCAGTCTGAGGGAAGAAAACGAAAGTAAAAACAATCCGGAACATCCGAGTGTGTGTGTGTGAGTGTGTGTGAGCGTGTGTGAGTGTGTGTTTATACTCAATAATGTAGAATATAATAAAATAAATAATAATAAACAGGTTTTAAACAGGTTTAAAGTTCCCGATAAACAGAAACCCGGAGTTAATCAACATCAGGAAACATCTGTTACAAAGTGACAGGAACTGAACTGAAGCTGAATCAAAGGATTTAAACCGCATTTTATTTATTTATTTATTTATTTATTTATTGGATATTTTTTAAGTATAAAAGTAAAAAGTGGTTTTAATTTCTTTATTTTTGTTAGTTTTCCTTTAATATTCCTTCAGTCCTGCTGCGGACAGAAGAATCGGGTTGGACAGCATTCCGTTCAGTCCTTTATTAACACACATTAACACACACCGGGTAGCAAGGAGGACTGGTGGTATGTTGGACTGGTTGTTGGTGGTGGTGAGAACAGGGGTGGTGGGACTGGGACTGGTATGTTGGACTGGTTGTTTGGTGGACTGGTGGTATGTTGGACTGGTTGTTTGGTGGACTGGTGGTATGTTGGACTGGCTGTTTGTGGACTTGGTGGACTGGTGAATAATGAATGGTTTGATTGCAGGAGTTTCTGCTGAGATGAATGAACCGATGGACGTCTGCGATATCGTAAGTGTCACTTTAAAATCATATACAGATAAAAAACAGCGATGGTTTCTATCGTAATTAATGTGTTTAACTAGGATGGTGAAAACACACACACACACACACACACACACACACAGAATGTGTTAATTAAGGGAAGTGGTAGTGCAGCGGTTAAGGACTGCTAATTGAAAACTGTTGGGCCCCTGAGTGAGGCCCTTAACCCCCAATTGCTCAGTTGTATAAAAGGGATAAATGTAAGTCGCTCTGTTAATGTAAAATGTGAATGTTATTAGGTCAGAGTAGCTTTAGGCAGGTTTGGCCCAGGTTCTGGTGGCCCCCCAGGCGAGATTGTAGATTTGCACCCCCCTATTCAACCCCCAAACCCCCCTCAAAGTGCAAATCGGGAAAAGTGCATTATTAGTACTTACATTTTGTTAACTGCCCAAAATGTTTTTCTTTAATACGGTGTAGGAGCGCACGATGGCCACAAGAGGGCCATCATGTTTCAGACACAAAATCCACTCTGAAATGAAGACCTCTCACCCATTTCTCATTTCTCATCTCTTATTTCTCATCTCTTATCTCTCATCTCTCCACAGGAGCCCATGGACACGTCCTCAGCCAGCCATGAGAATCCAGAGGTGAGAAACTGTCCAAATCATTTAACCCTTCAGAATAAGGGGTATTTCAGAATATTTCTGAGAGAATGTTTGATATCTGTGGTGTTTCTTCCAAATGTTTTCTGACTCACAGGTCATTATTGCACAACCTGTCTGGATTCGACCTTTACCTTTAGTCCAAACACCTCATGGACAAAACCAGCATCAGGTTCATTTTATTTTCTTCATCCGATAATACAGTCAAAAGTATTGGAACACCTACCCCCTCATCTCCAGCTGTGATTGTCTTTTACATCCTATTCCAGATGTTAGTCTCACCCTTCCCCTGATAATCTCTGTAATTCTGTGCAGATTTTCCACTATAGGTCATGTGACTGTGTGGGTCATGTGTGGATCTGAAAATTCAGTTGCAATAGTATTAGTGATATCAGACACTAATGTTGAGATGAGAAGGTCTGGGGTTCAGTTGGGGTTCAGCCAAAGACTTTAGGGGCCTTAAACAGAATTTTATTTGGGGCCCCCAAATAATATGGTGCTAATATGGCGAATTGTTTGCAAATTATAAATTTAACACACATTTATTTGTTTTAATTTTGTTACATCATATTAATGATTTTAACTTTAATCTTCTATAATTTGTAATTGTAACAGAAAAAACCCACGAGACCCCAGAGGTCAGCTGATCATTTACACTTTAACATTCTATCAGTCTGAGAGCAGCTGAATAAACCAGCAGTTAGCAACATGAATGGTTTTCCTCCTGTCTGACTGGCAAGACATAATTTCTTATACATTAAAATCACAAATCATCTACCAAATCCATCAGTTCTGGTGTACCTCAAGGTTCTGTTTTGGGCCCTCTTCACTTCAACATTTATATGCTATCCACTGGACAACTAATCAATTTAGCAGAAAACTTTAACCTCATTGTTTCCTCCGTCTGCATTAAATAATTTACATCAAGGAACTCAAGCAAATAAGCGTAAATTTAACTCAGACAAAACCGAGCTGATTGTGATGGGTTCTAAAGCTGTCATATCTAAGCTTTCTGCTCAGGTGATGGATCTGGATGGTGATCTGATCATTTCCTCTACTAATGTCCGCAATCTTGGTGTTCTCATTGATTTCACTCTTTCACACTGCGAAAGTGGTAAAGACGCTTCCTGTATTTCAGTCTGAGGATCTGTACACAGCAGGTGACCAATCAGATCCCACTGCAGACGCAGACATGGATCAGGTAAACACACACGCTAAATGCATATGTAACGTATATTTAATGTATATGTAACGTATATTTAATGTATATGTAACGTATATTTAATGTATATGTAACGTATATTTAATGTATATGTAACGTATGTTTAACAGATGTTTAAGGTATATTTAGTCTCCGCCCCTTTTCGCTAACCCCGCCCTCTCCTTACACATTTCTGGTTTCAGATTTTAAAGTATTTTCTTTATAATTCTGTATTTGTTTTTTTTTACAGGACATTTATACAGAACCCAAAAATCTCTCTGCAGCTCCGGACTCGACTCAGGTTCAGTAAAAGCTTCATTCATATGTGTGTGTGTGTGATTTATTAGCGGTGTGTGTGTGTGTGATTTATTAGCGGTGTGTGTGTGATTCAATAGCAGTGTGTGTGATTATTAGCAGTGTGTGTGATTTATTAGCGGTGTGTGTAATTCATAAGCAGTGTGAGTGATTATTAGCGGTGAGCGTGTGATTTATTAGCGGTGTGTGTGTGTGTGTGTGTGTGTGTTTTGTGATTTTTAGGCCCTGAATAAGTCAGTTGAAAGTTCTCACCATCCTCCTGCTGCTGCTGCAGAGGTTACTATCATAACATAATCTACAGGTTTCTGTTTGAGTTCAGCGACTGTAGAATTACTGTGTGTGTGTGTGTGTGTGTGTGTGTGTGTGTGCGTTTGTCCAGACTTCCACATTGACACCTGACAGATCTGATACAACATTCAGCAAAGCTGCTGCTAATCAGAAGACGGTAAATATAACAGGAACTCGAGATGGAGTGAAAATTATTTAGACATTATTATTATTAATTCATTAAACACTCACACACACACACACTCACACACACACACTCACACACTCACACACATCACACACACACACTCACACACACTCACACACGCACACACACACACACACTTACACACACACACTCACACACGCACACACTCACACACACTCACAAACGCACAGACACTCACACACATACTCACACACATACTCACACATGTCGACTGATCGTTTCAGCCCTACAGTACGTACCAGGACCACACGTTAAGCTGAAGTTCAGAGCACTGGAGCAGTTTAACCCTGTGAGATTCTGTAGTTCCTCTCAAAGCTGCACTGAGTGGATCAGGAGAACCGTGTCAGTCTTACAATTATATTCTCTTTCTTTAGAAACATCCGACTTCATCAGATAAAGCCGACACTCAACCCTCAGCACCTCCAGATGTTGTGGTGGTCCATGTGAAAGTGGACTGGACAGAAGAACTGCCTGAGAGATGGAGGTTTCACCTGGAGAAAGCTCTTCAGACCTGGTGTAACTCCGAGGCTAAAGATAAAGGCAGCGTCAAAATCGTGCAGATGTTAGACGGAGAACGAACCGCAGAGGTGGAGATAACGCCATCTAGTGGTGAGAGCTGTGATAACAAAAGACACAACATCAGCAAAGTTCTCATTCTGGTAATATTTAATACTTTTCAATTTTTTTGAACAGCATTGAAGAACATAAAAACCGCAACTTTAACATTCAAGAATCTGGACAGAACCGCCAACGTTCTCTTTCAGAAAGTACGGAAGCCTGAGAATAAATCCTCCGATCTGACGGTAAATCAGCGCTAACATGCTAGGCTAATCAAGAACAAAATAGCAGACAAACCCCAATTGTCATGTTTTAACTGTGTATAATTCCTTTTAAACAGAAGAAAAGTATTTATTCCTTTTTAAAAGTGGTAAATAATTAATAATGCTGATTATTTCAGCCATTTTGGATATTTGTTTCGGTTTTTGTTTGTTAAGCAGGTGAGAGTGAGACAGGTGATGATTATTTCTTTAGTCAGTCTGATGACGGCATTAGTAACGTTTAGTGTATGAAATGTTTACACAGTAAAATCAATTTTTGTCCTAAAACCTCGCCAGAAATTTTCATCAGCATACAAACGAACAGAACGGAACAGAACGGAACGGCGGCTAAGTTGCGCGTAAATCCAGGAACTGTTAAACACTAGTTAGCATCAGTGGAAAGCTAAGTGAGGCCGTTCGAAGACTGTTTGATTGGTTGAGTTTTTCTGTTTATTTTATTATACAGCGGTACTTTGACTCACGAGTGTCCAAACTAATGAGTTTTTCGAGGTACGAGTCGTCTCTCGGCCGATGTTTTTACTTCGAGCTGCTAAAATTCAGGTTAGGAGCTTCAGACACCCAACCGCTAGTTAGCGTAGCGAACGCCAGTGTGTCACTCGATAGCTAGTCAGACCTGCGCGTTAGCAGGTGGAGTCGTCTGATCTCCAAGGTAAACGCTGTACATTATACTTAATAAAACCGGTTTATTCCAGTATTGTAGTGTTTTTATACAATATTCAGTATTTATAGGTTTATTTTTCTTATTTAAACACATGTAAGAAAAACTGGTGTTTTTTGGGGACCTGAAACGGATTAATGCCATTTCAGTTCATGAAACGGATTATTTCTCATAGGAATTTCGTGTTACATTTACGCTTTAACTTAACTCGTAAGCCGGGGTTCCACTGTACGTCCTGAACCTTCTGGTACATGACGTTGATAAAATAACTTAACTATTTTTCTATTTTTAGATGACTGAGAATTTAACGACTTTAAAAGTGAAGGATGTAGAAGTTCCGTCTAAACTCCTGACAGACGCTGAGATGAACGGAGCTTCTGCTCCTCTTACTCTTCCCGCCTTTCTGTACTGCTACCTGAGTCAAGTTTACAAGGAGGAAATGAAGAACATCGAGAAGAATTTTGGAGTGAAAATTAAAGAGGAAACGTGTGTTTCGATCTTTGATGAGAACCAGAGGAAAGACAGCGATTCGGTGCGGAGAGCGACTGAGGCCTTCACTGAACTCTACCAGAACTCGACAAAGAAACTGAAAGCACTTTCCATTCCTTCCACAGACACAAAGTTTGATATGATGAAAAAGAGGCTGTGTTATTTTGCAGGCCAGGAGAACAAAATCATGCTGAACATTTCAGCAAATGAATACCGGATGTTTGGACCACAAGACGTCACATCAGTCCTGGACACTCAATTATCCTTAATCGGTGGTGCTAAAGTGACATCAACATCTTTCATGTCCAACAGCAACCCTGAAAGCACGTGGAGCTCTCAGAGTTTACATATGGTCCTCAAGGACGTGGCCAGTCGGATCGAGATGGCAGAAGCACACTGGGAACTGCTGAGAAGTGCGTTTAAGGAACAGTTCCTTGAGATCCAGAAGAAATTCGGAGTGGAGTTTCAAGGTGAACCTGGTCAGGGTTTGGTGACCGTTTCAGCGCGCACCAAAAACGCTAATCAGGTTAATCTGGAAGTTCACGCCCTCAACGCATTGACTCATCTCTACCAGAAAGTAGTCACCTCAGCGCCCGGCTGTGATCTTACAGATGCGTCCTACAATAAAACATCACAGCAGGGAAGACAAGAAGTTCTTGCTCAACACACTGACATTCAGGAAGAACAAAGAAAAGAAAACTTCCGACTTTTTGGTCACCTCGTTCCCACTGTCGACAAAATTGAGAAGGTTTGGGACGGAGCTCATGGCATTGACTGGAAAGCTGAGCCTATTGATATAAACCAGGAGATCTCAGATAAAACAAAAGCGAATGATAAAGAAGAAGAAAGTGAGGACAATTGTCCAATTTGTCTGGACACGTTTACTCAGAAGCAGAAACTGAGTTGTAGTCATGAGTTCTGTGAAGACTGTCTGAAACACTCCATACAGAGCAGCGGAGAAATCTGTCCTATCTGTAAGCAAATCTTCGGAATCTTACAGGGAAACCAGCCTGAAGGGACCATTCAGGTTTCCTGGATTAGTAGAAACCTTCCTGGATATTCTGGATATGGTACAATTCAGATCCATTACATCATTCCATCTGGAATTCAGACGGTAAGAGAACCTTCTCCTTCCTGTCTCCAAGTCATTTAACCCCTTAGATTCTCCATTAAATGAAGTGGGAAGTATGTCTGGTCCCCAAAAAGCATCATCTCAGTCCTAAAATCACCAGAATAAAGACTGAGGCTTCGCCCCAAATCTCATACTTTCATACTACAAGTTATACTAACCGAAGCTGTGAATGTCAGAATCGTTAGTATGTGTAAATCAGTGTGTGTAATGGAGTGTGTGAGGCGTGTATTATGTCTGAATCATTAGTATGTGTGTGTAAAGTCCCTGGATGATTCTGTAGTCCACATCTGATGGACTGCACACCACCGACTGCACACCACCGACTGCACACCACCGACTGCACAACACTGACTACACAACAACTGCACACCACCGACTGCACACCACCGACTGCACACCACTACTATACCGATTGTGTTTCTTTGTGTTTACACTGTTATTATCTTCTGTCTGTGTGTATTTTAGAGCGCTCACCCGAACCCTGGACAGCATTACCACGGAACCAGTCGAACTGCCTACCTACCAGATAACGCCGAAGGAAAACATGTGCTGGAGTTGTTGAAAAGAGCTTTTGAGCAGAAACTCATCTTCACTGTTGGAATGTCCAGAACAACTGGAGCTGAGAATTCGGTGGTCTGGAACGACATTCATCACAAGACAAACACACACGGTGGGCCGCAAAAGTGAGTAAAGGGACAACATAACGGAGGGAATTTTACACCCAATCAAAGCTTTTAATTTAACAGGAATTTTATTCTTTTGTCAGTTTTGGCTATCCAGATCCGGACTACCTGAAACGAGTGAAGGAGGAGCTGAAGTCCAAAGGCATCGAGTGAAAAAGGGAAAAACTCTTAATAAATAAATCAATAAATGAATGAGTGACTGACTGAATGAGTGACTGAACTGAATGAATGGATGAATGAGTGACTGAATGAGTGACTGAATGAATGAGTGACTGAATGAATGGATGAATGAGTGAATGAATGAGTGACTGAATGAGTGAGTGACTGAATGGATGAATGAATGAGTGACTGACTGAACTGAATGAACTGAATGAATGAGTGACTGAATGACTGAGATGAGTGACTGAATGGATGAATGATGAATGATGAATGATGACTGACTGATGAGTGAGTGACTGAATGGATGAATGAGTGACTGATGAATGAGTGACTGACTGAATGGATGAATGAATGAGTGACTGAATGAATGGATGAATGAGTGAGTGACTGAATGAGTGAGTGACTGAATGGATGAATGAGTGAATAAGAGTGACTGAATAAATTGAATGATTGAGTGACTGACTGAATGGATGAATGAATGAGTGAATGAAGTGAGACTGAATGAATGAATGAATGTGACTGAATGAACTGATGACTGATGAATGATGAGTGACTGAATGAATGGATTGAATGAATGATGATGAATGAATGACTGAATGAATGAATGAGTGAGTGACTGAATGGAAATGATGGATGAATGAGTGACTGAAGAAGGGATGACTGAATGACTGAATGGATGAATGAGTGACTGAATGAATGAGTGACTGACTGAATGGATAAATGAATGAGTGAGTGACTGAATGAATGGATGAATGAGTGAATGAATGAGTGACTGAATGAATGGATGAATGAGTGACTGACTGAATGAGTGACTGACTGAATGAATGAATGAGTGAGTGACTGAATGAATGGATGAATGAGTGAGTGAATGAATGAATGAGTGAATGAGTGACTGAATGGATGAATGAATGAAATGTGATGACTGAATGAATGGATGAATGAACATAAACGCTGTAATGAATCTTTGAGGTGTGTAACTTCCCCGTGCAGATTATTAATATTTACATGCTAATCGAGTGAATATTCTGTTTAATTCTCTTTTTTTATCTACACACACATTAATAGAATGAAGACGACTTTGTTTAGATCGTTTGTTTGTGTGAGATTCGATGTTAAAATGTTGAAATTGAAAAGAAATAAAAATAAAAATACAAACAAAATATGGAAAAATTGATCAGTGATTATTTTGTGTTGCGGTGAAGAGAATTTCTCGCTGAAGGATCATTTCCAGAATCAAGAACGTCGTGGAATGAAGATGATTCTAATTTACTAACGAGTGTGTGTTTTCTGTGTGTGTGTGAAACCGGGAGGTGTTTTTATTTCGCACCGTGTCCTCATCAGAAAGCGGCTTCACGTCTTCTCAGAGAAGTTTTTTTCTTTTATACTGTTAAATCAGAGCACTAGAAAGTCAGAGAAGTGAGAGAAACGCAAAGATGAGCATAAATTCTAAAAAATTCCCTGCAGGGGGGACCTGTATGTTAGGGTTAATTGGTGAGTCCAAATTGTCTATAGGAGTGAGTGAGTGTGTGTGTGGGTGTGTGTCGGTGATGAACTGGTGACCTGTCCAGCGTGTCCCTCTCCTGCCTTTCACCCTTTCAGAGACGGCTGGGATAGACTCCAGCAGATCCCTGTGACCCCGAATTAGAGAATAAGCAGCTATAGAAGATGAATGAATGAATGAATTATAAATGAATAAATAAATGAATGAATGAATAAATAAATGAATATGTAAATGTATGTATGAATAAATATGAATTATGTAAAATGATGTGAATAAATGAATGTAATGAATAATAAATGAATGAATGAATGAATGAATGAATAAATAAATGAATATGTAAATGTATGTATGAATAAATGAATGTATGAATGAATGTATGAATGAATAAATTAATGTATGAATAAATTAATGTATGAATAAATGAATGAATAAATAAATAAATGAATATGAATGTAAATAAATGAAAATGTATGAATAAATGAATGAATAAATGAATGAATATGTAAATGTATGTATGAAATAAATGAATGTAATGATGAATAATAAAGAATGTATGAATAAATAAATGAATATGTAAATGTATGTATGAATAAATGAATGTATGAATAAATGAATGTAAATGAATAAATAAATGTATGAATAAATGAATGAATAAAATAATGAATATGTAATGTAAATGTGATAATAAAATAAATATAAATGTGAATGTAAAAAATAAATGAAAAAATGAAAAAACATGAATATGAATAAATGTATGTATGAATAAATTAATGTATGAATGATAAATGTATGAATAAATGAATGAAAAATGAATAAATATGAATAATGAATAAATAAATGAATATGTAATGTAAAATGTATGTATGAATAAATGAATGTATGATAATAAATGAATAATAAATGAATGAATATGTAATGAATATGATAAATGAATAGAATAAAAATAATGATGAATAAATGAAATGAATAAATAAATGAATATGTAAATGTATGTATGAATAAATGAATGTATGAATGAATGAATGAATAAATAAATGAATATGTAAATGTATGTATGAATAATGAAATAAATAAATAAATAAATAAATGAATAAAATGAATAAATAAATAAATGATACGTAATGAATGTATGAATAAATAAATGAATGAATAAATAAATGAATACGTAAATGTATGTATGAATAAATAAATGAATGAATGAATGAATGAATGAATAAATTCTCTGGATCAGAAGAAGTTTATCATGTTTTTATTGGAAGTTTGCCAGCAGATACAGGAGCTCCGTCTGGACCTTCATGCTGTACTGTAAATGCGCTGCTTTAAAAATACCACAAACGAAAATAAAAGGCAGAAAATTCGAGTTAGAAACAGTTTTAAAAGACGATTTTCGGTTCTGAGTTTAAAACCAGAAGATTTGTTTACTGTTTGTTTGAGTAACGTTCTGATAAAAGGATGATGAGGATGAAACCTGAATTCCTGCTGTAATTATTCTCGTGTGATTAATGTGGAACATTTCTACAACAGGTTGTAAACGCTCACACAACCTAAAGACAACGTTTACAAAAGAATAACAGAAACAGTAAAATGAGTTTTTGCGTTAATATTCGTTTTTTTCTCTCAGTGCGGCGATGAAGCTCGACTCCTCACACACACTCAAGCAATAATCAATCAATAATCAATCAATAATCAATAATCAACACTCAATAATCTCTATACAAAAATAACATGGAAACTCTTCTGATTGAATCTGCAGGTTTTCCCGTCTGGTGGTCACACGCCGATGAGGGGAAACGCCGGCTGAAACGGTGGCCATGAAAAAATATGTAGAAAATTGTTGCTTTTTTTCTCTTTGATTTTTTTTTGCTATAAGAACAAAAATATAATAAAAACTGAAACACATAAAAAAAGTAGTCCTTCATTCTGTACATTTTATACACCTCCACCAGCTGATCTTCCTCCTCCTCGTTCTTTTCTTCCTCATCCTCTTTCTCCTCCTCTTATTCTTCCTCCTTCTCCTCCTGCTTCTCCTTCTCCTCCTCCTCCTCTTTCTTCTCCTTCTGTTCCTTCTCCACCTTCTCTTCTTCACCTTTTCTTCTTTATCTCCTTTTCCTCATCTCCTCCTCTTTCTTCTTCTATTACTCCTTCTCCTTTTACTCTTCCTTCTTTTTCCTCCTCCTCCTCTTCCTCCTCCGGCTGTTTTTTTTTATTAAAGTTGTAATGGTGTGTTTTGGATATGGAGATGGGCCGTGAACCCGACAGCGACTCTACGCCAACGCCTCCACCAGCGGTTCCTCGTCCCCTCGTGAAAGCAGCTCCTTCTTTTCGTCGGTACTCGCCAGGGAATTGCGGCTGCTTTGGGCGCCCATGTAGAGCGAGGAATAAACCGGGTTACTGAAGTTCGTCGGCTGGAAAAAAAAACATCATCCACATTTTTACTTCCCTATAAAATGTTTCGTAACCGAACGCAAAATCTCAAACACACATTAGCATTAGCATGATTAGCATGATTAGCATGATTAGCATGGTTCATGGTCATCAGATTTTTTGTGGTTTAGTTTTTGATTTCCGAGCAGTTAATAAATCAAATATTTAATAAATTATAAAATTAATCAATCAATCACAGGGTTTAGTAAGGAAAAATAGGCAAATAATTTATTTATGTTAATCAACTTAAATATAACATTAAAGCATCGAGGCTAAATTAGCATGTGGTTGTTTTAATTAGCATCGTGATTATTTTTATATTAAAGGTGATTTTTTATCAGTAAAATGGATTTTATGAACGTTTTTGAGATAAAATAAAGAACTTGCCGGTTCCGCGTCCTGTGTCAGATCAGATCTTTACATGGGGAACTTTTAGGAAAAGTCTGAGTAACAAATCAAATTTATTTATTTATTTTTAATTTCTGTATTTATTTCAAGTTTTATCGAACTTAAAATGAAATAAAATTACTTTTTGCTCTGAAGACAAATAAAAAATTTATTTTTACTAATTTCCTGATTCGTCCAGCATTATGGATGCAACACACACACACACACACACACACACACACACACACACACACACACACTCACACACACTTACACACACACTCATACACACTCAAACACACACAAACACATTCAAACCCATTCACAACACACACACACACACACAAACACACACAAACACACACACACACACACACTCATACACACTCAAACACACACATACACACTCATACACACTCATACACACTCATACACACACACACACACACAAACACACACAACCACACACAGCGTCTCTCACCTTGTCTGGATCGAGTGTGAAGTCTGAATCCAGAAGTTCTCCCACGTCGTCGTCTTGCTCTCCTTCGTATATTTTGTAGGCGGGGTTTCCGATCTCTACGTTCATGGCGCCGTTGCTCATTCGCTGGTGCTGGAATCCTTTAGCGCTGCAGTATAAAAACAATAAAGACATTTCAATTCAGCACAAGCAACAAAACAACACATAAATCTCACAAATCTGTTCATGTGTGAATAAACACACAAAAAAAACCATGTAAAGATGATTTGCGTAAAAAAATAACAAAAAAAGCAAAATGTTTCTCCACAAACAGGAAGAAACATCTAAAATCTATAATAACAAATATATATAAAATATTTCAAATATAAAAACTTTTAAAATGGGTCAAATTTCACCCAAAGACAACGTGAAGGTTAAAGATGCAGAAGTGTGTGTGTGTGTGTGTGTGTCTGTGTTTTGCAGTTTTAATATCAAATAAATTGCACATTTCTTTATATTAATCATGCTTTAGAGATATTTACATATTTAAATTAGTTTTTTTTGCATATTATTGAATATGTAAATGAGCTGAAAATAAGAACACACTCACCCTCGCATCCTCTTCCTGTACCACAGAAAACCAGCTGCAAGCAGCAACGCCAGTAACAGCAGGATAATCACAGGAACAACGATAGACGCTGTGCCTACACACACACACACACACACACACACACACACACACACACATACAGAGTTTTATTTAATAATAATTTTACAGTTTGAATACATCTCAGTGCAGTCTAACACACTTTGCAGACTCCGCCCCATATTTCACAAACAGACCCTTATTATTGACTAATGTCTCTATGATTGACTCTGTGTGTGTGTGTGTGTGTGTGTGTGTGTGTGTGTGTGTGTGTGTGTGTGTGTGATAAAAAGCACTGTATGTAAGACCACTAAGTGACTGAGGAGTAAACACACTTACGGTTACTGGACTCTGTGTCTGTGACGGACAGCTGGTTTTCACACTGAAGCCCCGCCCACCCTGGAGGACACCTGACAGGTAAAACAAAATTGTGTTTATGTGACCAAGAGTGTGTATGTGTGTGCTTGTATGTGTACATGTGTGTGTGTGTCTGTGTGTGTATGTGACCAGGTGTGTATGTGTGCATGCACACGTGTGTGTGTGTGTGTGTGTGTACACACTGGCACTGTGGCAGGTTAGCAGCACTGAGTGAACATTGTCCATTAGCGCAGTATTCGTCACAGGTGTAGCAGCTCGGCTGAATCCGGCCGTTAGAGCAACTGTTACATTCAAACAAACACACACACACACACACACACACACACACACACACACACACACACACACACAGAGAAAACATACATGTAACTCATCACAGGAATCAGGATATTATTCAGTGTCAGCTACACTGATGCTGGAGTGTGTGTGTAAGTGTGTGTGTGTGTAAAAAAGTGTACCGGCACATGACGTCTCCATGAGCAGAGTTAGCGTTGATGCAGCTTCCCCCGTGGCAGTAATGACATTTATCCACGTCACATCGTCTGCCGGTGAATCGAGCGGAACAGAGACACTGAATGTCTCCGTCTGGGTCCCGAACACACGTCCCCCCGTTCTCACACACCTCCTCACACACTCCTGAAACACACAATCACCACATCACACTTTACACAACACACCCGACCTCGGAAACACACAAACTCTTCTACCATACATATTAATAGGGCTTAATGAATATTAATGAGTCACGATGAGTAATAATGAGTGTTAATAAATATTAATGAGTCTTGATAAATAATTCTGAGTCATAATAATAAATAATGAGTCTTAATATACTTAAATGAGCTTGAATGTATATTATTGAGTCATAAAAATAATAAAGTCATAATAAATATAATGCGTCTTAATGATACTAATGGTCTATTAAGTATTAATAAGTCTTAATAATAATGTGTTTAATGAGTCTAATAATCTACTGAGTCGATTAAGGATTATAAGTATGAATGAAATAATAATGCATCTTGATATTAATGAAGTTAATGATATAATAGTCTGATCTAATTATGCTAATAAATAATGCTAATAGCTAATAAAACGTTAAAGTCTAATATATGAGCTAGTCTTTATGATGATAATAGTTTAATGATATATTAGTCTTTATGGGATATTAGTCTTAATTAATAGTAATTTAATGAATATTAATTAGTCTTAATGAGGATTAATAGGTCTTAATGAATATAATGGTCTTAAAACATATTACAATCTTAACGCATGCTAAAGATTCTTAATGAATATTAATGAGTCTTAATGTATATTACAGAATCCTAATGAATATTAATGAGGTCTGATTTGGTGAAACTCACTGTACTGGCACTGGTCACCCAGGAAGTGGGCGGGGCATCTGCAGATGGGCTGGTTTCCTCTGTTCACAGTGCAGTTTCCTCCGTTCAGACAATAACCTTGGCAGGTGCGCAGGTTACAGTTCAGACCCGTGAAACCCGGACGACAGCGACACGTCGGAGAACCTGAGACAGAACCGAGGGGTTAAAAATGACAGCATTGACAGCAAATTCGAAAATTTGCTTATTTATCTAAGCTAGAGTAAGCCCCGCCCCTTCCAGTCAAGACAGAGAGAAAGAGAAGAGAATGATGATGTCGCCCTCTACCGTCATTACGCTGAACTGCGCTACAGATTTCTGGTTAAATGATATTCAGGACAGATTCTGGATAATGTGTGTGTCTGTGTGAAATGTTCCGGTTCTCCGGTGGAACTCGGTGCTGTGGTGTACCGGTGGGCGAAGCGGTGCAGGTTCCTCCGTTCTGACAATAATCACGGCACTGATTGATCTCACACTTCTCTCCTCCGTAATTCGGCTGACAGCGACACTTCTGCTGCTTCCTCACATTCAACACACAATGCCTCCATTCTGACACCGCAGAGTACACAACCTCCTGGAGCTGAGAGGAGAGAGAGACAGAGAGAGAGAGACAGAGAGAGAGAGAGAGACAGAGAGAGAGAGACAGAGAGAGA
>VCAZ01000465.1:0-42737 GCA_005784505.1 Bagarius yarrelli
CCCCCGGGGCTACCAGACAAAACCCAAAAACACAGTGACCCCAGGTACAGTACAAACCTTAAAACACAGTGACCCCCGGGGCTACCAGAACAAACCCTAAAACACAGTGACCCCCAGAGCTACCGTACAAAACCCTAAAACACGTGACCCCCGGGCTACCAGAACAAAACCCTAACACACAGTGACCCCCAGGCTACCAGTACAAAACGCAAAACACACTAAACAGAAAGCTCCAGACAAAACAGAAAAACAGTGACCTGGACCTTCAATACAAAACCCTAAAACACATAGACCCCCAGAACTTCAGTACAAAACCCTAAAACACAGTGACCCCCAGAGCTCCAGTACAAACCCTAAACCTCAGTGACCCCCAGGGCTACCAGTACAAAACCCTAAAACACAGTGACCCCCAGAGCTACCAGTACAAAACCCTAAAACACAGTGACCCTGAGACCTTCAATACAAAACCCTAAAACACATAGACCCCCGAGGCTTCAGTACAAAAACCCTAAAACACAGTGACCCCCGGAGTTACCAGTTACGCTAAAACATAGTGACCCCAGACCACCAGTACAAAACCCTAAAACACAGTGACCCAGAGTTATCAGTTACTTTAAAACATAGTGAACCCAGACCTTCAGTACAAAACCCTTAAAAACAGTGACCGCCAGATTTACAGTACAAACACTAAAACACAGTGACCCCCCTGAGTTACAGTACAAAACCCTAAAACACAGTAACCCTCTAAAATACAGTACAATACCCTAAAACACAGTGATCCCCAGAGTTACATTACGAAACCCCAAAACACATTTACCCCCATAACTAAAACACAGTGACACCTAGAACTCCAGTACAAAATCCTAAAACACAGGGACCCCTAGAACTTCAGTACAAAACCTTAAAACACAGTGACCCCCAGAGCTACCAGTACAAAAAGCTAAAACACATTAAACCCCAGAGCTCCAGTACAAAACCCTAAAACACAGTGAACCCCAGAGAGGGAAGTGGTGGCTCATGGTTAAGGTGTTGGACTGATGACCCGAAGATTGTGGGTTCAATTCTCAGCTCTATCGAGCTGCCCCTGAGCAAGGCACTAACCCCTAATTGCTCAGATGTATAAAAGAGATAAATGTGAGTCACTCTGGATGAAAGCATATGATAAATGCTGTAAATGTACAAATGTACATGAGCTACCAGTACAAAACCCTAAAACACATTGACCCCCAAGCTCCAGTACAAATCCCTAAAACACAATGCCCTCCAGGGCTCCAGTACAAAATTTTAAAACACAGTGACCCACAGAACTCCAGTACAAAGCCCTAAAACACAGTGACCCACAGAACTCCAGTACAAAACCACTTAATCACAGTGACCCCTAGAATTTTTGTACAAAACCTTAAAAAACAGTGGCCGCAGAAATCCAGTACAAAACCCTAAAACACAGTGAACCCAAGGATTACAGTACAAAACCCTAAAACACAGTGACTTCCAGAAATCTAATTCAAAACTCTAAAACATAGTGACCCCTGATGCTACCAGTACAAAAACCCTAAAACACAGTGATCCCCAGAGTTACAGTTCAAAACCCTAAAACACAGTGACCCCCAGAACTCCAATACAAAACCCCAAAACAGAGTGACCCTCAGAGCTACACTACAAAATCCCAAAACACAGTGACCCTCAGACCTTCGTACAAACCCTAAAACACTTTGACACTTAGGGTTACAGTACAAACCCTAAAACACAGTGATACCCTAGAACTCCAGTACTAAACTCAAACAACAGTGGACCGCAAGAACTCTAGTACAAAACCCTGAAAGACAGTACCTCCAGGGCTACCAGTACAAAACCCCAAAACACAATGACCCCCAGAGCTTTTCGTACAAACCCTAAACACAACAGTACAACCCCCAGTGACCCCCGGATTTCAGTACAAAACCTCAAACACAGTGACTCCAAAAATCCAAGCAAAAACCCCAAAACACAGTAACCCAAAATGCTACTAATACAAACCCCAAAAACCACAGTGAACCCCAGATCTCTGTACAAAACCCCAAAACAGTGATCCTTAAACTTCAGTTACAAAAACCTAGACCAGTGACCCCTAAGAACTCCAGTACAATCCTAAAACACGTGACCCCCAAGCTCCAGTACAAACCCCAAAACACAATGACCCCAGAGCTTTTGTACTAAAACACAGTGATCCCCAATGCTACCGTACAAACCCTAAAACACAGTACTCCCGGAATTTTCAGTACAAAACCTCAAACACAGTGGACCCCAGAGCTCAGCAAAACCTCCAGTACAAAACCCCAAAACGCAGTGACCCCAGAAGCTCCAGTAACAAACCCCTCTAAACAGAGTGACCCCAGAGCTACACTACAAAACCCTAAAACACTTTGACACTCAGGGTTACAGTACAAAATCCTAAAAACACAGTGACCCCCAGAGCTCCAGTACAAACCTAGAACCTAGACAGTCTTTCTGTTCCACCAAGTGCAAGATCTGGGTGTGATTATAGAATCCAATCTCTCATTTCAAGCCCATGTTTGATAATATTACCAGGATAGCATTCTAATCACCTCAGAATATCGCTAAAATAAGAAATATCCTGTCACTAAATGATGCGTAGAAAATTAGTTCATGCGTTTATTCACATCCAGGCTGGACTACTGTAAACGCTTTACTGTCTGGATGTTCAACTAGGTGCATTAATAAACTTCAGTTTAGTCCAAACGCAGCAGCGAGAGTCCTCAGTAAAACTAAAAGATACGAGCACATCACGCCGGTCTTATACACATGCATTGTCTCCCAAGTGAGACACCGCATCGATTTTAAATACTACTGTTAACTTATAAAGCTCTAAAATGGTCTCGCGCCGCAGGACCTAAGCGAACTTCTAGTGTCTTACGTTCCGCCACGCCTACTTCCATTAAAGGATGCAGGCTGCCTGTCAGTACCGTGCATTATAAACTCTACAGCAGGGGGCGGAGCCTTTTCTTATGAGACACAGTCTCAGTGTTTAAGTCCCAGCTTAAAAACGTATTTATTTAATCAAGCATTTTGTATCGATTTCCCCTTAGATAAAGGAGCAGATCTGGGGGGACTGAGGGTGTTGAGTATTATGGGATGTTAGATGTCTTCCCCTCTCTTATTGATCACGTTGTGTTGATGATGAGAGCGGCTGGTTGCTTAACATATCAGGGAGCCCTCATTTTCTGTGTTTCCCTCTGGTTCTCCTTTAGTTTATGCTGGACCTAGTTAGTCTCACCGGAGTCCCAGCTTTACTCTACATTATTCACTTAATCACTCCAAACCGTGTGATTACAATGTCACTTAACTGTTTTCCTTCTTTTTGTCTTCCTTTCCCTCTCTTTCTCTCTCTCTCTCTCTCTCTCACTGTTGAGTTACATATGCCACAACGGAGCTGCCGGTGATCCTGACCCCACCTCCATCCCGATCCTGTTGGACACTTCCCTGTCACCTGCTCCAGTTGATAATACATCACCAGGGTGACCAAGGACGTCCCACTCGCCATAAAGACGTTCCAGCTGTTTTTTAAGGACTAATGATTTAAGTTGCTCACACACACACACAGTGTAACTACATAATTCCTGTTGAGTCTGGTTCCTCTCAAGGTTTCTTCCTATTTCCATCTCAGGGAGTTTTTCCTTGCCACCGTCGCCCCCGGCTTCCTCATCAGGGACCAAACTGATTTCTGTCTCATTTTTATCTTATAATTTCTTCGATTCTGTAATGCTGCTTTGTGACAATGACTATTGTAAAAAGCGCTACACAAATAAAATTCAATTGAAAACACAGTGACCTCCAAAAATCCAGTTACCAAACCCCAAAACACCTTAACCCAAATGCTACCAGTACAAAACCCTAAAAACACAGTGAACCCC
Organism: Bagarius yarrelli; assembly: GCA_005784505.1. Classification (NCBI taxonomy): domain Eukaryota; kingdom Metazoa; phylum Chordata; class Actinopteri; order Siluriformes; family Sisoridae; genus Bagarius; species Bagarius yarrelli. The sequence continues at coordinate 3,912 of VCAZ01000465.1, forward strand.
AGAGCTCCTGTACAAAAACCCTAAAACACAGTGTCAACAGAACTCCAGTACAAAACCGTAAAACACTTTGACACTCAGGGTTACAGTAGAAAATCCTAAAACTGGTGACCTTCCCAGCGCAACCAGTACAAAATCTTAAAACACAGTGACTCCCAGAGCTCCAGTACAAAAACCCTAAAACAGTTACCCACGAACCTCCTGTAACAAAATCCTAAAACACAGTGACCCACAGAACTCCAGTACAAACCCTAAAACACAGTGACCCACGAACCTCCTGTTACACGTGACCCACTTACATACAAAACCCTAAAACACAGTGGACCACAAACCCAGTACAGAACCCTAAAACACAAGTGACCCACTAAACAGTAGTACAGTGACCCCAGAAACCAGTACTAAAAACACAGTGACCCACGTGACCCACGAACCTCCGGTACAATCCTAAAACACAGTAGTTACCCCAGAACTCAGTACAAAACCCTAAAACACAGTGACCCACAGAACGTCCAGTACAGAACCCTAAAACACAGTTGACCCACAGAATCCAGTACAAACCCTAAACAACAGTGACAGACCCACAGAACTCCAGTACAAAACCCTAAAATACGTGACCCTAGAACTGCAAGAACAAAACCTAAAACACAGTGACCCACAGAACTCTAGTACAAAACCCTAAAACATGCGACTTACAGTGACTCCCAGAACTCCAGTACAAAACCTAAAACACAGTTGACCCAAAAACAGTAAAACTCCAGTACAAAACCCTAAAACACTCCAGTGACCCACAGACCCCCCAAAACACAGAAGCTCCAGTACAAAACCTAAAACACAGTGACCCACAGAACTCCAGTACCAAACCCTAAAATACAGTGACCCACAGAACTCCAGTACAGAACCCTAAAAACCCAGTGACCCACAGACTCCAGTACAAAACCCTAAAATACAGTGACCCTAGAACTCCAGAACAAAACACTAAAACAACAGTGACCCACAGAACTCTAGTACAAAACCCTAAAACAGTGACTCCCAGAGCTCCAGTACAAAACCCCCCCCCTAAAAAACAGTTACCCACGAGCTCCTGTACAAAACCCGTCCCCCGAATAAAACCCTAAACAACCCAGTGACCCACAGAACTCCAGTACAAAACCCTAAACACAGTGACCCACGAACTCCAGTACAAACCCTAAAAACACAGTTACCCACAGAACTCCAAGAACCAGTACAAAAACCCTAAAATACAGTGACCCTAGACTCCAGAACAAAACACTAAAACACAGTGACCCACAGAACTCTAGTACAAAACCCTAAAACAGTGACTCCCAGAGCTCCAGTACAAAACCTCTAAAACACACAAAATTACCCACGAAGCTTCCTGTACAAAAAAGTCCTAAAACACAGTGACCCACGAAGCTCCTGTACAAAGTCCTAAAAACACAGTGGACCCCCAGAACTCCAGTACAAAACCCTAAACACAGTGACCCACAGAACTCCAGTGACAAAACCCTAAAACAGTGACCCCCAGAGCTCCAGTACAAAACCCAAAACACAGTGACCCACAGAACTCCAGTACAGAACCCTAAAACACAGTGACCCACAGAACTCCAGTACAAAACCCTAAAACACAGTGACCCACAGAACTCCAGTACAAAACCCTAAAATTACAGTGACCTAGAAATGCAGAACAAAACACTAAAACACAGTGACCCACAGAACTCTAGTACAAAACCCTAAAACAGTGACTCCCAGAGCTCCAGTTACAAACCTTAAAACACAGTTACCCAACGAAGCTCCAGTACAAAACCTAAACTCCAGTCAAAACACAGTGACCCACAGAAACTCCAGTACAAACCCTAAAAAAGAACAGTGACCCACAACGTAGTACCAGTAACAGAACCCTAAAACAACAGTGACCACGAACAGAACTCCAGTAGACAAACCCTAAAAAACCAGTGAACAGTACAGACCCGTGACCCTAAAACACAGTGACCCACTCCATCAAAACCCCTAAAACAGAACCCAAAACACAAGTGAACCCCAGAACTCCGTCAAAAACAAAATAACAGTGACCCTAGAACTCCAGAACAAAACACTAAAACACAGTGACCCACAGAACTCTGTACAAAACCCTAAAAAACAGTGGACTCCAGAGCTCCAGTACAAAACCCTAAAACACAGTTACCCACGAAGCTCCTGTACAAAGTCCCTAAACACCAGTGACCCACAGAACTCCAGTACAAAACCCTAAAACAACAGTGACCCACAGAACTCCAGTACAAAACCGCTAAAAACAGTGGACCCACAGAACTCCAGTACAAAACCCTAAATACAAGTGACCCTAGAACTCCAGAACAAAACACTAAACACATGGACCCATGACCACAGAACTCTAGTACAAAACCCTAAAACAGTGACTCCCAGAGCTCCAGTACAAAACCCTAAAAACACAGTTACCCCACGAAGCTCCTGTGCAAAAGTCCTAAAACAACAGTGACCCACGAAGCTCCTGTACAAAGTCCCTAAAACACAGTGACCCACAGAACTCCAGTACAAACCCTAAAATCAGTGACCCACAACTCCAGTAAAACACAACAGTGCCCAGTGACCCACAGAACTCCAGTACAAAACCCTAAAACAGTGACCCCAGAACTCCAGTACAAACCCCCTAAAACAAAACACAGTGACCCAACACAGAACTCAGTACAAGAACCCTAAACCCACAGTGACCCACTCCAGAAAACCATAAAACACAGTGACCCACAGAACTCCTACACAACCCTAAAACACAGTGACCCACAGACACTTCACAGTACAAAACCCTAAAATACAGTGACCCTAGAAACCCAGAACAAACACACTAAAGCACAGTTGACCCCACAGAACTCTAGTACAAAACCCTAAAACAGTGACTCCCAGAGCTCCAGTACAAAACCCTAAAAACAGTTACCACGAAGCTCCTGTACAAAGTCCAAAACACAGGACCCCGAAGCTCCTGTACAAAAGTCCTAAAACACAGTGCCACAGAACTCCAGTACAAAACCAAAACCATAAAACACAGTTACCCACGAAGCTCCTGTACAAAGTCCTAAAACACAGTGACCCACAGAACTCCAGTACAAAAAACCCTAAAAAACAGTGACCCACAGAACTCCAGTACAGAACCCTAAACAGTGACCCACAGAAATCCAGTTACAAAACCCTAAAACACAGTGACCCCACAGAACTCCAGTACAAAACCCTAAAATACAGTGACCCTAGAACCCAGAACAAAACACTAAAACACAGTGACCCACAGAACTCTAGTACAAAACCCCTAAAACAGTGACTCCCAGAGCTCCAGTACAAAAACCCTAAAACACAGTTACCCACGAAGCTCCGTACAAAGTCCTAAAAACACAGTGACCCACAGACCCTGTACAAACCCTAAAACACAACAAGTGACCCACAGAACCCAGTACAAAACCTAAAAAACAGTACCCACGAAGCTCCTGTCAAGTCCAAAACCAGTTACCCACAGAACTCCAGTACAAAACCCTAAAACACAGTGACCCACAGACTCCAGTACAGAACCCTAAAACACAGTGACCCAAGAACTCCAGTACAAAAACCCTCAAACACAGTGACCCACAGAACTCCAGTACAAAACCCTAAAACACAGTGACCCCAGAACTCCAAACAAAACACTAAAAAACAGTACCCACAGAACTCTGTACAAAACCCTAAACAGTACACCCTAACCAGAAAAACCCTAAAACACCCCAGAGCTCCAGTACAAAATCCCAAAACACAGTGACCCACAGACCTTCAGTACAAAACCCTAAAACAGTGACCCCAGAACTCTAGTACAAAACCCTAAAATACAGTGACCCTAGAACTCCAGAACAAAACCCTAAAACACAGTGATGCTAGAACTCCGGTACTAAACCCCAAAACACAGTGGCCACCAAAATCCAGTACAAAACCCCAAAACACAGTGACCCAAAATACTATCAGTACAAAAGCCTAAAACCCAGTGATCCACATGGCTACCAATACAAAACCCTAAAATATAGTGACCCCCAGAGCATCAGTTTTGGGGTTTCATTACAAAACCCCAAAACACAGTGGCCCCAGAAATCCAGTAGAAAATCCTAAAACACAGTGACCCCAAATGCTACCATTACAAAACCCTAAAATACAGTGACCCCCAGAGTTACAGTACAAAACCCTAAAACACAGTGCCTCAGAGGCCTAAGTACAAACCCTAAAACACACTGACCCCCAGAACTTTAGTACACAACCCTAAAATACAGTGACCCCCATAGCTTCAGTTCAAAACCCCAAAACACAGTAACCCCCAGAATTTCAGTACAAAACCCTAAAAAAAAACCTGACCCCCAGATCTACCAGTACAAAACCCACACAGATCCTGAGATCCTGTGAAACTCCAGTCAGGCAGACAGACACTAATCTCTGACGATGATTTCAGGACAAATGTGTGAGCTGGTATCTTCTGTGGCGCTGCACTGATGGATAGAGGAAAGGATCTGATGCTCTAAGAGAAGAAACTCAACCACTCAGTGATCCTCCACCCTGACCTGCACTAATGTCAGAGCAGATAAAGTGATTATCTCCCTAACACTTCACCTCATTTCACACTTTCATAACAATTCAGACAGTAGAATCTGCTCCATTAAAGTCTGGTAAAGACCGGGATCAGTCGGGTCCCGTGCGTGCGGTAGGACTTGGGTTCTGCTCAGGGGGTTTATATGCGCCATGAAAGAGGTGATGGGGCATTCACTCATCTGAGCACGAGCTTTACATTTTAAGACTAATCTTGAATAACATCTCAAACTCCGAGGGAAGAACCACAGCGCACCAGTTAATGGAAGTGGATATGTGTGTGTTTACAGAGTCACTCGCCTCCATCCGTCCGCCTCAGTTCTGTTTCTCTACCCGTATTCTGGGGGAAAATCCCGCCTCTTTGCATGCTAATTTCCGAGCGGAAAGTCGCACACTGATTGCAGAATCCTGAGCGATCACTAGCTATTAACCAATCACAGGCCGAAGTGATGTGACGTCACAGCGCAGAGGGGCGGGATGTGCTCAGATACGGGTGCGGAAAAAATAGACCGTGCAAGGCGCTCGAGAGTCCATTGAAGCCTGCAGGAAGTGTGTGGAACAGGAGAGAAAAGAGACGGCGGTGTCGCGCGAGCGCTTTTCACTGAAGCGGGATAAAAATGGCGAGGAGGGAATGAGAATCTAACTCACGCGCACAGATTAGCAAGTAGCAGAGCTGCTGTCTGGTAAGTGTGAGATTTATTCATCAACATTATATTAGTTACAACAATGGGTGCCACTAGGTGAGATAACGGCTCACACACAGGCGCGGAGCTTTGTGTTGATTCAAAGCTAACTAGCTAGTTAGCGATGGTTAGCCTAGCAGGTTTACCTCACACTCAGCTAATGCCAAGTTTTGTTGTTTTTGTTTTTTAAATGGCGTTAGATTTTATTGTTAATTGTTTTTATTATTATACTATGGCGATATTTTGTGTGTCGCGCTGATCATTTTTTTCTCCCAGTATCGCGGGGGTGTTAGCATTCAGGCTGTGCTAACTCGGGTTAGCTGGTTAGCGACATGCTAGTTACACCCACAAAGCCAACTGGCTAGCTAACTAGCGGGGCGCGCGCCTGATATGAAAATACACATTTGTTACATTTCCGCAGCTATTAAAATGGCGACTTTTAGGCTAATTTAATATTTTGATATATATATATAATTAATTGCTTGTTTATTTTTATACCGATATGGCTAAGCTAAATTAGCTCTCCCAACTAATGTTTTTTTTCCGACCCAAAAACAATCCGCGGGAAAATAACTGTTGTGTCGGTGAGCATGTATTATTCCGGCGCATAATAACTGACACACACCCGCATCAATAATCATAACAATATGAATTAGTGTGTGTGTTTGTGCACATTTCTGTAGGCGCATTTCGGCCTTTTGACGCTGTCCGATTTGTTGAGGGGGGAAAATAGGATGGGTTCCGTCCCAATCCGCGCTCCAGCACTCGCTAGGGTGTGAACGGTCACCATAGAGACGGCGGGTTAGTGCACTAGTGTGTGTGTGTGTGTGTGTGTGTGTGTGTGTGTTGTGTGTGTGTGTGTGTGTGTGTGTGTGGATTGAAACACAGCCGCAGGGTTTGTGTTCTATTCCAGTGGAAACGGTTCTGTACAGATTTGACAGACGAAGGTCACCCGTGAGCGCATGCGGCGGTGATGATGTTTTTTTCCTCCTTCACTTCGATTATTATTCAGTAAAATTTTTATAGGTTAATTATTTGTGTTGAGATGTTATATCATCCGACGAATACAGGAGAAACAGTGATCACACTTAACCAGGGTTAGTGTTTAGAGTGAAGTATGTAGAATGGAGCAGGTAAACACAGGTGTACATATTCACCCAACTTCCTGTAAAGACTGTGGAGGGGTTCTATGATGGGGGGGGGGGGGGGGGCTGTTATAATCCAGATGTTGAGCAGAAGTGAAACCCCGTCTTTCCTGCACGTGTTCTTCACATCTGTAATCTGAATGTGGAGGTGCTGCTGCTGCTTCCTGGTGTGTGTGTGTGTGTGTGATGGTTTGAGGCTGAATTGAGCTGCGCTGGGTAAATGTTTGATTTGTTCTCTGCAGCTGGAGGCTCTCTCTCTCTCTCTCTCTCTCTCTCTCTCTCTCTCTCTGTGGTAGAGTAACTTTAGAGTTCAGCTTGTTTAATGCAGTCACAAGAACAAAACACTCAAGATTTCCAAACACCTCCAAACCTGTTTTTATTTATTCGTTTATTTTAAGAACAGCACAGTAACGTTCTCAGCAGTGGAGGTCTGACTGTGTTCCGGACAGAGTCTGGCTGTGTGTGTGTGTGTGTGTGTGTGTGTGTGTGTGTGTGTGTGTGTGTGGAACAGAGCCTCCAGTGTCTCCTCCTGTCACACAGCAGCAGTTCAGTGTAAAATAAGATGAGGAGTGCAGCCCACTAAAACACTAAATCTAGGGTTAAACAAGACTACACCAAGAGAGGTTCTTCTCACGTGTCCCACAGGCTTCGCTAAAAGCCGTGTTCAGTAACTGATGCCGTTTTAACCACACTGCCCCGAGATATAAGACCTCATTTGCATAGAATCATACAAATTTTAAAAAAAAGATTGGGTGATTTAGTACATTAGTTTTTTTCTATTTTAACAGAACAAAAAACTCTTTTAATCAGAATTGATCACAGTATTTTTATATTTGAATGTTAATTATTAAAGCTATAACAGTTTGGACACAAACTGTAAAATATCCTTTGTTTTAATAATATATTATTATCTGTATTATTATTATTATTATTTCCTGACGTAGTGATGCTCATGTGTAGCTGATAACTCATTAAACACACTGCAATATTCTCTTCACAGATATTTCACAATATGGTCACTGCCGCATAAGGACAGACATACAGAGCTCCTTTTCAGGTACAGAACAATCCACAATCAGATGCAAGCCGTTGGGTGACCTTTAACCCCTCAAAGTAAATTCACTGGAAACTTTGACTTCATATTAGTACCAATATTAGCATGTGATAAATAGGTGGTAACAGAAAATTCGTCTCTGTATATTACAGCCGTTTAGTGACCCAGAAATAAAGTGCACATAAACACACACACACACACACACACACACCTTTCCTCTCAAATCCCACTGCAGAAAACTGTATCATAATTGGTTTGTGACTCTGGACCCATCTGGCGTTTCAGTATGTGCATTTAGGTCTTTTTAACACGCTCCATGGTGCAAAAGCATTTAGATGGCCATGAGAAACACACAGTGTGTTTGCCATTCCCACTGTGCATGACCACCGGTGGAGTACTTATTCAATACTGTTAAAGGTCTGAAAACTGAACAGTTTGTTTTATGGAGGTTGAGTTTGTATTGCATACCATTTATTGTGAGATTTGATTTCTGCCTTAAGAAAGGCAGTAGGTAGGACGAGTCAGATACGTAATACCACATCTGACATGACCTCAGCACATTAACAGGACTTGGAGTAATAATGTCCCTACAATTCCATTATTTTACTACTTTGGAAACAACTGGAAGATTAAATAAACCCCGATTTATTCTGAGACTTTGGCCGGATGTGTTCTCTATCCTATTTTAACCACAAGAAAAGGAACATCCTGTTAGACTCTAAAAAATAATTAGATTTTTGCTGGAATACATGGGACAGCCCACACACCACTTCATCCTTTTTTTTCCTCTTTTTTTTTTTTACACATAACTCACCTCAAATCCTAAACCACTTTGGCAGGCCAAATCGCCGCCCAGACCTCCAGAAGAATGTGAAATCTGATCCGTTGTACAACAGACACTGACAGGCAGTGGAATGGAGTGGGTGTCAAGTGTCACTGTGTACTTTCTAACAACTACCAGTCTCAGAATCCACAAAGAGTGCCTTGAAATTTAGTATACATGTATAAAAAGTACTCTAGCCAATGTTAATGTATCCCCATATAAACTAGTAATAGATTTCCAGAGAAAAATCTAAATTTACCAAATTTTCTTAGACTAGACTGATAAGTAATTGCAAAAATAATTATTACTTCTAAAAAAAATCTATCAAACATAAAAAATAAATCACAGGCTAGCTTTTAAATATTTGTCACATGTTCAACAGCTTGTGCATGTTTACAAAACAGTGCATTTTACAATAGTTTTTTCAACAAGGTTTTTTATGAAGCTTTCTTCAGAATTTGTCCTTAGAATTTTTTATGTCCCACTCTTCTTTTGTGTCTTTGTAGTCTTCCCATCTGGTGCCCTTCATCTGTCCAGACGCTTTCTGAACCGCCGGGATCCGAGTGGATTTGAAAGGCGACTGGAGCGAAAAATCTGCCTCCCAGGTAAAATGGCTGATACCACAGAAGCAGAGAGCTGAGCATCACACATTGCCCCCCTTTCTTCTATGTTCGAGGATCATTTTATGTGGACATTTTCTCCTTCCATTTTAAATTTCTCATCATGGCTATGCATGATATGAACCGTGCCAAGGGTTTTCCTTGCAAAGAATGCGACATGATATGCCCAAGTACAACTAGTCTTCTGGAACATATGAAAGCCCACTATCACCAAGAAGCAATTGGCAGATTTGAATGTGAACAGTGTGGACGAATTTTCAAGCATGCCAGTAGCTTGGCGTCGCACAAAAAGTCCCATGAGGTGGGTTCATTCCAGTGTCCAGTCTGTACCCGAACACTACCCAGTGCAATAGCCCTGAAGAACCACCTCCGCATTCACACTCTGTCTCCTAGTGCACAAGCTGAAGAGGAGAATGAGGATGGTGTTGATGGAGATAGGGATTATGGTTTAGCACAAGATCTTTCTGACACAGGTTACCGGGGCCAACTGACAGCAGCAGCATGATGGGGAGCCATGACCACGACAAGCAGAAGTCTCCAGGATCCGAAGATGCTTGGGACAGACCTTTCAAGTGTGACCAGTGTGACAGGACCTATCGACACCATGGCAGCTTGGTCAACCACAAAAAGTCCCATCAGGAAGGCACTTACAAGTGTACCATCTGTTTCAAGCAGTTCAGCAATCTGGCAGCGCTTGGGGCCCATGAGCGCACCCACTCCAAATTCAAGCTTCCTGGAATATCCATGGGAAACCTTGTGCCCGAGGCATCGTCTGAACATCGCCCCCCTGTTCTCCAAAATGATGACATGGCATCCTGCTTTTGCCACCTATGCCAGGTTTCTTTACCCAGTAAGACTGACTTTCAGGAGCACATTCTTTTGCATAATGCAGCATCGTCGTCCTTAGGGCTAACACGTAGTTTTCCAGGGATAGTGCCACACAGTCTCAGCGCTGTACGTTCCCCAGCTAATCCTTACACCCCAGCACTTGGTGACCCTTTACCACTTCCCCCACTACCTGACAAACGTTATGATCAGATGATAGGTCCTCCTGTCAGCAGTCCTATTTATACATGTGCATACTGTGGGTCTGGACATTCCGATGTGGAAAGTCTCAAACTGCACTACCTGACCCATGAAACTCACCCCCCACCACACACCCAATTGGGGCCCTCTATCCTAAATTCAGATGGTATGGGTTCTAACTCCCAGCCATCTGTATCCTCACCCACTGGGGAATCCAGATCCCAGCAACAGTCCATTGATGATGGAGACCGCAGGTTCAAGTGTCAAGAGTGCGGAAAGAGTTATCGACATGCAGGAAGTCTTGTTAATCACAAGCGCTGTCATCAAACAGGACAGTACCAGTGCACTGTTTGCTGTAAAGAGTATCCTCACCTTGCAGCACTTCACAGTCACCTTCGTAGTCACAAATCTCGCCCAAACTCTCAGGGTATGAGCTCAGAAGGTGACTGGCTTTCTTCGGAGCCCATGACAGGCCTAGATTCCCAACAAGGCTTTGTGCATTCTCAGGATCAGGCAAATGGTGCAACAACTCCTATATCACTTTCTGGGAATCTTAGTGATACTGCCCATTTTGTTCCAGACAATGGCCACAGCAGTGGACTCGATTCACTGGAGTTCCATGACCGCTTTGATGGTTCACTGACCCAGGGCAGCTCTGGCCATCCACAGAACAGTCGGCAGTCGGACCGGAATATGTGTGCAGAACAGAGCAGTATGTCTAATGGCTATATGGGAAACATGAGCTTTCACAGTTCAACCAGTACTTCTTTGCCAGCAAGCAGCTCTAGCCTCAAAGAAAGCAACCGGCAGCGACGTGGACATGAGCAGTATGTAGGAAGCCAGGGAGGTCAGTCGAAGAGAATTGAAGACAAAGAAGAAGATGGTGAAGTCTACCAGTGCACAGTTGTGGGAATCATTATGCAAGTCTTCGGGCTCTTCGTAGCCACTTACGCAGCCATGGTGTGAGCCAAGGTGCAGGACCTTCCTCCTCTCTTTTACCAACTGGTGAGCAAACGTGGAGAAGGCGGCAAGAGGGTAGTCAGGCCAGCCTTCTGGTTTGTAGTATATGTGGCCAGACTTTCAGTAAAAAACACGACCTTCTTAATCACCAGTTGGTTCACGGAACTCTTCGACCGGGTGGCTCTGGACAGGGCTTGGGGGGCGGCAGCTCTAGTGCTAATGGCAAAATGGATGGAAGGAACCACATTTGCGTTGACTGTGGCATGTTCTTTGCAGATCGCCATCACCTGATCACTCACCTGTGCCCAGGCAAAGGGAGAGGCGGAGTGCTGAGCAAAGACTTGAACGGAGCTAAAGGGATGAGTGGTGGTGCTGGGACCAGTAGCAACGCTGTGGGTCACCGCCAAATGTCTGGTGCAGACGATCGGCCTCATAGGTGCGACCAGTGCGGGAGAGGTTACAGGCATCCATGCTCACTTCTGAACCACAAGAAATCGCACAAGACTGGGGTCTTCCGCTGCCTTGTCTGCCAAAAACGCTACTACAACCTGCTGGCCCTCAAGAACCACCAGAGGACTCATTTTGACTTAAAGAGGTTAGCCAGCATTGCATGTGCCCTATTATACTCTAACTGTGTAGTTCTCTTTGCATACTTTGACTGTGTATGTATTGAGTTCCCCACTCTTGATTATCCAGGTCACCACTGAAACAAAAGAATTCAAATTGAATCCAGTTGTGAATGCTAAAGAAATGTGTACAACCCATTCTATTAAAAAAGATGAGGGCAACACTCATTCGCTCTCTTTCTTGCACACATGCACACAACTTTGTATTACACTACATCTGTCCCATTTGAACTCTTGTGTAGTCATTTCTGTATTTGTAAAATATCCATTCTGTGTGCATTTGCTTTCTTTTTTGTACTGTGTTTTGGCTCCTCTTTCACCTTTTCTGTTGTTATGGGTTTTTCTTTCTCTGTGTTGCAGGCACAAGTGTGAGGAGTGTGGCAAAGCCTTCAAGATCCAAAAGCAGTTGATTAACCATCTTCGCCTGCACGAAGAGCACAGAGCCAAAACAGGTCAGGATCGACGTATCCAAAACATGAACCAACATAACGGAGCACGTTACGAGGGAGGACCTTCTCAGATGCAGCAGATGAGAATGGGGGACCCTAAAATGCAGAACCCTTCTCACATGATGCCCAATTATGGCCAGCCACAAGGTTTTAAGAAGCCATATGCTGGGGCAAGGGCCCAGCAAGTGGACGATGGAAGTGGAAGACGCCCTTTTGCCTGTGATCAATGTGGCCGCACCTACCGTCATGCAGGCAGTCTGGCCAATCACAAGAATCTGCACAAGATCGGCGAGTACCATTGCAATGTTTGTAACTCCACCTACCCCAACCGTCTAGCTATGAAGAACCACTTGCGTATGCATTTTGCTCTTAAAAAGTATGCATGCCAAGACTGTGGCCGTGGGTTTAGGAACCAGCGGCAGCTTGAAACACACACTGCTAACCAACTTTGCAAAGACCTTCCTGGCCCGAGTGTACAGCAGCCAATGGCTCTTGCTCCTCCTCCTCCTCCTCCTCCAAGCTACCAGTGCAACGGATGCTCAGAATGTTTTCGGTCCTCTTCTGACCTTGCGTCACATAATTGCAGCGCACAGCTTGCTTCTTCCTCAGCCGCCCTCAACAGCTCTGTGTTGACCATGGACTCTGGTGACTTGGGATCTCCAGAACGTGAAGAGCGCCCTTTCACCTGCGACCTATGTGGCTGTTCATACAAGCATGCGAGCAGCCTTCTGAACCACAAGAACACGCACAAGACGGGCAACTTCAGCTGCTCCTACTGTGACAAGCCCTACACTAACTATATGGCGCTTCGCAACCACATGCGCATTCACACGCAGAAGAAGAGGCACATCTGCTCCACCTGTGGTAAAGCCTTTCGACTGGCCCGGTTCCTGCGTAACCATCAGAGGGTCCATGAGGAAGGACATGCTCGATTTGGATGCCCCACCTGCGGGAAGAGTTTCCAGGGGCGCTCTGGGCTCGCCAGGCACCGCTGCGGGGACAACCAGGTAGGCAACGAGTACAGGAGGAAGGACACTTCAAGCACTTCGAGAGAAGGGGCAGAAGAGTGCCGGTTCACGTGAGTTTTTACGTCTAGTTGTTCGTTGATTTCTGAAGTAAACTTAGTAAAGATCACACGGGTCTCTACATGTCTATTACAGGTATATGATCTCCAATCCGGCTTCCTCGGGACCATTCGCGTGCCGGAATTCGGATTTTTCTGAAGTTTGGACAGTATGATTAGTGGAGACCAGATAAGTTACCCCACCACCCCTTTACTTTCAGTTAGCTTTATGCTCTAGAATAATAGGCTGCCTTGATTTTAATCTGTATACTGAATAGTTGGATGTTTTTTTCTTATGTTTTTCTTGTTTTATTGGTATAATTTAAAAGCAGTGTTTGATACTGCCCAAATCTGTCTGAGCTAAAACAATGTTAACAGAAGCTGTGTCTCCTGAGACATGTATAAGAAAAAATTTAGCCTCTCGATGACTAGCAGACCCAAACATGGGACTTGTGTTTTGTAGTGTTTCATATGTATTGGAAAAATTTCATTTCAAGTCTGCATTACCAATACACTTAGCTATTACTTACCTAGGGTTACTAACATAAACATGCTTTTATAAAATAAGTTCTCTTGATTTATGATCAGGTTCTCTACTAACTACACATAAAATTTGTGTTGACTGTTTAAACAAATTTACATTTTAACATAATTTAATACAATTCAAAAATAAAGAATATATTCTCAATTAGTTCAGCGATTAAATCTATTAAGTTCAGCTCTTGTCCATGTTGGGACATTTTAAATGTTTAGGGCAGCTGGATTAAAGATCATATACCTGTACATAAAAGTCAGCTGTATAATGTCAGTTTATGTCATATACAGATTAACCGAAATCACTAATAAAAATAAGCTTTTGGAAGTCAGAGCAGCAGATTTATGGTTCTCTTTTCTTTTCTCCACAGATGTGAGCAGTGCGGCCGTTCTTACCGTCACGCCAGCTCTCTTCTGAACCACAAAAACACACACACCGTCGGCATCTATCATTGCACCGTGTGCCTCAAGACCTACCCCAACCTGCTCGCTCTGAAAAATCACGTCGCATCCATTCGGAGTTGCGGCGACACCGCTGTGCGGAATGTGGAAAGGCGTTTCGAGTCTTCTCTCAGCTTCAGAATCATCGCAGACTCCACCAGAAACACAGTGAATTTACATGCATGCAGTGCCAGCGCACGTTTCCGAGTCAGACCAGCTTCCGACTGCACCTACAGATGCAACACGGACGAGCCCAGAAATCCTCACACTACTCTCACCATCAGAATCCGGAGAGTTCCTCTGCAGGCAGTTCTGACCTCGGATGGAGTTCTGGGCTTGACCTGACTCTGATGCAGGCCTGTCACCAAAATCCGTCACAGCGAGATTCAAGCCGTAAACCGCACGTTTGTGAACAGTGTGGACGTGGATACCGCCATGCCAGCTCCCTGCTCAATCACAAGAACAGTCATAAGTCAGGCACATATTATTGCAGCCCCTGCCAGAAAGAATTCTCCAACCTGATGGCGTACAAAAACCACCGCCGCATACACACTGAGCCTAAGCGGTATCAGTGCTCTGACTGCGGCAAAGCATTCCGTGTCTCCACGCAGCTCGTGTGCCACCGTCGAATACACACCAAGGAAAAACCTTTCTCATGCCATCAGTGCGACAAACGATTCTCCAGCAAGTCAAACCTGCGACATCACCAAAAGGTCCACTGGTCCCATAACAGCAGCGCCCCCATGGGCACATCGAATTTCTTGTCAATGTCAACTGGACCTTTTCTATAACAAGCACCTGGGAGCAGGAATGGAATCCAAATAGAGTATATTGACTGACATTGTTTTCAGGAGGTGCCAAAAACCCATTTCTTGGTACTGTAGCTGTGTGGGAGGGGTGAATTTTTCAGATGAGCAGGTTGTTTAGGTTTTAGAGGACCAACACACTCGTTTCCACCCAAAAGTAAAATATTGATCTTGTCTCCGTCTATTACATTAACCTGAAGGAATCGCTCCACCGCCTAGGGAAAGTGGCAGCACAGTGGTTACGGTGCTGGACTGTTGATCAATAGGTCATGGGTTCAGTTCCCAGCAACATCAAGCTGCCACTGCTGGGCCCCTGAGAAAAGCCCTCAACTGCTCAGTTGTGTATAAAAAAAAAAAAAAAGGACTTATAAGGACATTTGCCAAAATGCCAGAAGGCTCCAGAGAGTTAGAACAGAAGTGGGCGTGTCCTGATGGAGAACAGCACAGGTAAAAGAAACTGTATGTGAACTCCACTGTAGACTGGACACTCGAGTCAATGTTAGGGACTCTGTGCACCTTTTATTGCTCATAGCTATAAATTTAATTTGTCTTATTAACAAATTGAGCTCAGACAATTGGAATATGGATATATTTCCTTTACACACACAAACTCAGACGCCTCAGTCCGAGTGTAAAGAGACCGCTGTGGAGCGAATCCGAGTAAGATCATCACAAACCACCGTTTACGAGTAAAAGATCAGATCTGTTTCAGATCAGTGGGATTAGATCCTGATTCAAGATTCATAAATGAAGTTTGCTTATTAAACACAGCTTCATCCTCTGAAAGTTCACCAATAATTCTGTATTACATAAACGACTTCCTGGTGAAACAAATGTGTGTAAAATACAATGTGTAAGATTGATGTATGTGTAGCTTTTAGATCTCACTGCATTATAGGTCATATTTGAAAACTGACTCCAGTTGCCATGTGGTGTAGAAACTCTCCTGGGGGTGTTTCCAGTTCTCCCGTCTGATGTTTGAATTTTTCTAACTTGTGTGTGACGATAAGCTTCAAACCTTCGGTTAATTATTTCTCTTATTAAATATTATCATCGTTCTGCAGATTACAGAATTGCGATTTGCTTTCTGTTGTGCGTTTTTATTTTAAAGAACCCTTGTTTTTACAGAAAAAAGGAAAAACCAGCAGATAATTAGCTAGTGTCAAAAAAAACCAAACCCCATAGGTTGTGGCTTTTTATTTTTATTTTTTTGAAAGAATTACAAAAAGAAAAGTGAAAAAGCAGATGGTGTATATTGATGGGCTTGTACTGGCATTTTGTTTTTATCTTGTATTGTATTGTATTGTACGTCTGTATTATTTACAGGAACACTTTTTATAAAAACATCACTGTAGGATGCGTTTTTATTTATATTAACCCCTGTAATGCTAGTTTTTAGGAAAATCCTCCTCCCTTTTGATTTTCAGTAAGTGATGGACGGGGGGGGGGGGGACTCCTGAAGAACTTCAGTTGCAGTTTTGTCCTGCCCCCACCCCCCCGTACAGTAGACAGAGAGCTGTAATGATGTGTGTCTCCTGATCGAGTGTCACTGTATTGTTCCTCAGTCCTGGTGACATTCATTTCCCCTAAAAAAAAAAAACATAGATGTGCCTCTATTCCACACTTTAAGATTTTAAAACATTACAATTGTTTGGGCAATCTTTTTTCTGTCTCCCTTTTATTTATTAGTCCTTTTTTTTTTCAATTTTATTTAAGTGCAGTTTTGCATTTCATCCTTTTATTACCAGGAAACGCTGGTATAACCAAGTCCATGATATAGAAGAGCACAGTTAAAATTGTGTGTGTATATAAATGTTTCTGTAACCTGAAATTGGGTGGCGGGAAAAAAACCCTGAACTCTATAACAGATGTAGGTTTGTTGATTTGGTCAGAATTTATGAGTAAAAGATTTCCATATTGTGTTTTACTTTCTTTTTGTTTTGAGTTAAAATATATATATATATATGTCTATATATATGTACTGCTGACTCTACACTTTTAAACTACATTTTGATAATTCATTTCCTAACAGAAACCCGTTTGGATTATAACCGTAACGCTCTCAAGTAATGAAAATAAATAGCTGAAAACCCATTTCTGCGTTTGTGTGTGATAAAATGCACTTCTTTACTTTCATCTAAAATAAAATCAGTCAGGAGTTGAAGGTGCTTCAATACTGAGTGCCTGATTATATGGATAGGAATTTGATGTGAAATCATTTATTAATCGTTTATTTT
Source organism: Bagarius yarrelli (assembly GCA_005784505.1). Lineage (NCBI taxonomy): Eukaryota > Metazoa > Chordata > Actinopteri > Siluriformes > Sisoridae > Bagarius > Bagarius yarrelli. The sequence continues at coordinate 20,978 of VCAZ01000465.1, forward strand.
TAATTCTTAAAAAAAAATGTTCTAAAATGCATTTTAGATCTAATTATGATCAACAAAATTCCTAATCATTTATCCATCATCGATTAGTCATGTCTGTCCTAGTCGGCTTCTCTTAATGGCTGTGGAACAAAACTAAAATTTCTTTAACGTTTAAACACGTACTACACAGCAAGAACCAACTGAGTTCATTATTCATCTTTAAACACACTGGACCTTTGTTTGGACTCCACCTAAAGAGCAGAATCTAAATCAACACTCTTGTTGTTCACTTCCTTATTATAAAGCCTTTTCTGTTCATGAATGAGTGATGCGTTAAGCTGTGAGAACTTCAGACGTGGGGGTGCGGGGTGGGGTACACGCATTTAATTTTATGGTCCGGAAACCAACATGTCAAATTGAGGTCGTTCTCGAGCTCATCTTATACAGCGCTGACGTTAACACCAGCACAGGTTTAGAACTAATCCCATAGCTGAAGAGCAGCGTGTTGCAGATGTTCACCTACCGTGTGTCCACAGTGTTCAGTCGACCGCTCTGTGATGTCATGGATTCAAAACCGAGTCACTTTTGAACCAAAAGGTTTCCATTCTCTTATCATAACATGTACATGAGGTGAAAAACCTAACAGGGTTAAAATTACTTTTATCTCATCGCAGAACCGCCACCAGCTTTTAACATACGTGTTTTATATATACACTGCTGAAAAAACTAAAGGGAACACTTAAAGAACACAATGTGACTCCAAGTCAATCTCACGTCTGTGAAATCACACTGCCCACTTAGGAAGCAGCACTGACTGACAATCAGTCCTCACATGCTGTTGGAAATGGACCAGACAACAGGTGGAAATTATAGGCAATTAGCAAGACACCCCCAATAAAGGAGTGGTTCTGCAGGTGGTGACCACAGACCACTTCTCAGTTCCTCTGCTTTCTGGCTGATGTTTTGGTCACTTTTGAATGGTGCTTTCACTCTAGTGGTAGCATGAGACGGAGTCTACAACCCACACGAGTGGCTCAGGTAGTGCAGCTCATCCAGGATGGCACATCAATGCGAGCTGTTGGCAAGAAGGTTTGCTGTGTCTGTCAGCGTAGTGTCCAGAGCATGGAGGCGCTACCAGGAGACAGGCCAGTACATCAGGAGACTGTAGGAGGGCAACAACCCACAGCAGCAGGGCCGCTACCCCTCACCCCTCCACCCCCTCCGCCTTTGTGCAAGGAGGAACAGGAGGAGCACTGCCAGAGCCCTGCAAAAAATGACCTCCAGCAGGCCACAAATGTGCATGTGGTTCTGCTCAAAACGGGTCAGAAACAGACTCCATGAGGGTGGTATGAGGGCCCCGACGTCCACAGGTGGGGGGTTGTGCTTACAGCCCAACACCGTGCAGGACGTTTGGCATTGGCCAGAGAACACCAAGATTGGCAAATTCGCCACTGGCGCCCTGTGCTCTTCACAGATGAAAGCAGGTTCACACTGAGCACGTGACAGACGTGATAGAGTCTGGAGACGCCGTGGAGAACGTTCTGCTGCCTGCAACATCCTCCTCCAGCTATGACCGGTTTGGCAGTGGGTCAGTAATGGTGTGGGGTGGCATTTCTTTGGAGGGGCCGCACAGCCCTCCATGTGCTCGCCAGAGGTAGCCTGACTGCCATTAGGTACCGAGATGAGATCCTCAGACCCCTTGTGAGACCATATGCCGGTGCGGTTGCCCCTGGGTTCCTCCTAATGCAAGACAATGCTAGACCTCATGTGGCTGGAGTGTGTCAGCAGTTCCTGCAAGACGAAGGCATTGATGCTATGGACTGGCCCGTCCGTTCCCCAGACCTGAATCCAATTGAGCACATCTGGGACATCATGTCTCGCTCCATCCACCAACGCCAACGTTGCACCACAGACTGTCCAGGAGTCGGCGGATGCTTTAGTCCAGGTCTGGGAGGAGATCCCCTCAGGAGACCATCCGCCACCTCATCAGGAGCATGCCCAGGCGTTGTAGGGAGGTCATACAGGCACGTGGAGGCCACACACCTACTACTGAGCCTCATTTTGACTTGTTTTAGGACATTACATCAAAGTTGGATCAGCCTGTAGTGTGTTTTTCCACTTCAATTTTGAGTGTGACTCCAAATCCAGACCTCCAGGGGTTAATAAATTAGATTTTCATTGATAATTTTTGTGTGATTTTGTTGTCAGCACATTCAAACTATGTAAAGAACAAAGTATTTAATAAGAATATTTCATTCATTCAGATCGAGGATGGGTTATTGTAGTGTTCCCTTAATTTTTTTGAGCAGTGTGTGTGTAGTATATATATATATATATATATATATATATATAGATATATACATACACGTACACTAGTGTTGGTCAGTGCGGGTCAGTCAGTGGTTCTCTGCGGTTCTAAACACTATCAGAATCACTGACCTACATTTACACCCTAAACTCTAATATTAGTTCCATTAAATGGTATTAATTTATTCCAGCAGTTTATTCTCTTCATTTCGTAGTGTTTTTCTTCTCGCTGCACTGCTTCCCAGTATGTGGGTGTGGGAGGTTAGAATTTTTTGTCCAATCAGATTTTCAGTTTCTATGTGCTGCCATGTTAATCTAATCTGCCTTCAGAATCAGTAGCGCTGGCCCGTGGAACGTTACACTCTATTAGCAGTGGCAGATTGATCCATTGGGTAAAATTATTAACACTGTTTCTGCAACCAATCAGATTCTTAAACCCGCCCGCGAAACCCGCTAGCTGACCCACAATAATGTCAGTATTTTTGCGTCCTCTGGTCAATCAGAGTACAATTGTTACATGCCAGTTCGACTAGCAAATTGGCCCAGAATGGCCGACATAGGAGAAATTACCCTAAAAATATATTTTTCGGGAAAAGTTGTAGATGGCTGAGAGTTTCGGTTAATCCTGAAGATAACTAGCTCGTCTCAGCGCGGGAAAGAGTTTATTCCCCACTCCCAGACCAGCGCCGCGCGAGCGGTTAACACTGACTTACAGCTTTAACTGTCTGATAGATTTGATTGATATCTGTAATGTTTTTGTGATGTTATATTAATATTAAGATAAATATTGATTCTGAACTGCTCCAGATGTTGTAGGTGGTACAGTTGTGGTTGTAGTGTTTCTTTTTTTTAATAAAAATGGTTTTATCCTTAATATGTGAAATGTCTCCCAATACTTTTGTCCATGTAGTAGTGTGTATATATAACACTGTCAGTGAAATCTTCCATTATATATATATATATATATATATATATATATATAGTAGTGAAACTGTCAGAAAGTTCCCGGATGATTTACTACTTCCAGTCGGATTCTGAAGTACTCATTTGACCCATTATTCCACGGGAGAGATGACGTCATGTGGCGGCTCAGCAACTTTTCTAGAGCTCAATCTAGCTTTAAATATTTTAGAAAAAAAAACATTCTTCTTTGTTGTTATTGCACTCGTTATCACACTTTATATTTTCGCTGCCGTCACCACATACGTCATGCGTTAATATCAAAATCACAGATTAAATACGTCCGAATTTTATTCCCACTAACTGCAACCATCCTACATAAACGTACTAACTGAAATCTAGTACCTACCTGAGTAGTATGCAGTTCTGGGCCCAGCATTAGCGTTTGTAATGCAGCAGCACTTTACACTGCAGCTCTGAAAGACTGACTGCCCCCTTGTGGACATGTTGATATTACACATGTGATGTCCTTAATAACAGCACTGACACGCACTCTCACCCAGCTGCAGAAGTCTTCAGCACGCCGGGTCTCTGACAGCCTCCCATTCCTGCTCCTGTACTGCACACTTCACTACCAGGTTTGTGTCTTTTCTTTAATTATTTTTGGAGAAAACTGAATGTGCCATAGTGGGACAATCAGACCAGGAGGGAATCGAAAGTGACTTTCTCGGGATGTTGCGGTAAGATAAGATGGGATATATTATTTAGTAAGATATAATAACTAGTTTATTTAGTATAGATTGAGTAGATGGAGGAGTTTAATACTGGACTGGGGATTAAATTAGACCCATTCATAAGGAACAGCTGAAATATAAATAATAAAAATGGAATAAATTGATTTTTTACTTTAGGTTACATTTACCTGTCATTTAGCAGACATTCTTATTTAAAGCAACTAACATTTATCTCATGATAAGCAGTTGAGGGCCTTGCATAGGGGCCCAGCTATGTCAGCTTGGTGGTGCTGGGAATTAAACCTATGATCTTTCCATCCTGCTACCACTTCCCTTAAGTTTAAATCAAACATGCACTCTATACTGTAAACATGTATCTATACTATACAGTACTTTGCACTACCTTATCATTATGCATCTATAACTATCTATTGTTACACCTCTATACTCTATCCATATACCTCTGTACATTATTTACCCCCACCTCTGTAACTATCAACCCCACACCCTATTTATTACACTGATATTTACTGTAAATAAGCCACTTATGCACTTCTGGTCAGATGCTATAACTGCATTTCATTGGCTCTGTACACGTACCTGTCACAATGACAATAAAGTTAAATCTAATCTAATCTAATCTATACACTGTAACTGCGATTGTCTTTCGTGACTGAGGACACTTCCATTCTACTATAAAGACGCTCCAGCTGTTTTCTGAGGACTTGTGACTACAGTTGCTTACACACACACACACACACACACACACACACACACACTGTATGACTGTGAAATTCCTGCTACCCGTTTTTTACCCAAACGAGGATGGGTTCTCTGTTGAGTCCGGTTCCTCCTCAGGTTTCTTCCTTTTCTGTCTCGGGGAGTTTTTCCTTTGCCAGCGTTGCCCCCGACTTGCTCATCGGGGACAAACTGATTTCTGATTCATTCACGTTGTATAATTATCTCTGATTGTGTGAAGCTGCTTTGAGTCACTGACCAGTGTAAAACACACCATACTGAACTGAGATGAATTGAATTAACCAAGCAAAAGTAAATAACCTCACAGACGATTGCCAGAAGTTTTGTTCGAGAACTCACATCCTGAATTCCTCTGTCTTCTTCTGCAAAGGAGCATCGCTGAGTTCAGGAACAGATCTGGAAGCTGCATGTTGATGATTATTGGTTCACACTGATTCCCTTACCGCTTCCTGAACCTTACAGAAACACACCGCTGAACTCGCAGCAGCAGACTCGGCTTTCACTCACAGGTTTTTCTGTGTGAACCCGTCAGTCGTGCTGCAAGACATCTGCTGTGACAATCTGTCTCTGTCTCTGTCTGAGGGCGTGTCCTGAATGGTGCTGAACTCGGACTGTGTGCTGTGCTAAATACTTCTCCTGAAAGTGTCGGAGAGCCAAGGTGTAACTATGAAAGATGTTTGACGTTCCACAGACTGCCAATGTCTCGTTATCTATGACAAGCTGCCACTGCCGGGCCCCTGAGCAAGGCCCTTTACCCTTTACTGTAGTTCTATTGGATGGATAAATAGTTATTCTCTTGATTAAAATTATTTTTTGTTTCCAGTTCCCAGATCTGTTTCTCTGGTGTTTATTTGATGAACTTGGTCAGTGGTAATGAGCGCACACACACACACACACACACACACACACACACACGTCTGTACACTGAACAATGCGTCTCTTTATTGGTTTTGTTTCATTATGTCTGTTGGATTTCTCTTTTTTCAATTTCTTTTTTTTTTCAAACTTAAATTTTTTGACACACTTATAAAAGACAGCATCTGCATAGAGTCGTCGTCTTAAAGATCCAGGGGGGGAGTGCGGGCACAGGGGTCAAAGGTCAAGAGGGTATACTGGCACGTCACACTAACTAAACAGAACAGCAAACAGTAGTACAAGAGAGAGAGAGAGAGAGAGTGCGAGAGAGAGAGCGAGGGGAAGCATGTTTCTGTCTTTTCATTTTATACAATACAGTACACACACATACACACACACACACACACAACACACACACACACAGGAAAAAAAAGACACAAAGTGGGGATTCCTGTCAAAATCACTGCGCTGTGAAATTCCCCTCCTCAGAGGTGAATTGAAGCGGATTTTCCCGCTCATTTTTTCCCACCCATTTTTTCCCGCCCGGTGTTTGTCGTCTGTCGCAGGTGGAGAAGGGAAGTGCGAGTGAGTGTGAAGCGTTTCTGCGCTGTAGAAAGCCCTTAACTGAGTATTGCACAGACGTCTGTCTCACAATAACAATCTTCATCCTCCTCATCCTCCGGTCTGCTCCACTGTGCTAGATTTGATTATAGATATTAATAAAATTTGTTGCTCCTGTGAGCCTGACTGACAGAAGGTGAGAGACAGACAGGTGACACCCTGACCGTCAGTGAGACAGAACTGTGAGATTTTATTATTTTTTTAAGAACAGAAGTGTTTAGAGTGTTGATCGTTTTGCAGTTCAGGAATTTCCGGCTCACTGATCAAACACTGCGTCTGCTTTAGCCTCACCCTCGTCAAATGATCCTGTGACCTTTGACCTCATGCTGCGCTTTACTTTCCACCTGGGAGAGAGAAATGTATAGGAAGCACGTTTTCTAAGCGTCTCATCTAGATCTCATCTAGGATTGATCTGATCTGATCTGATCTGCCTGGTGGTTCTGTATGTCTGATTGCACGCAGGCAGTCAGAGAGACGCAGACTCGGGCGGGAAAAAACGCAACTTTGACAGGAACCGCTGAGATTGTTTTTATACATAGACATGCAGGTCTTTTTTAATCTCTCTTTAAATTATTTACAATAATTACAGACACAAAGATCCAGTTCGGTTCCACGAAATGCTGTGCAGACAATGCTGTGAATCAATCCGACTCTTACTATGACTTTAGCAGGACTTTCTCAGATCCCTCACACTCATCATCATCATCATCATCATCATCATCATCACCCCTCTGACAAAACCTCACTGGATTTTATTTAGTTTTTTTTTTTTTTTGATTATGAGATATAAGTGATGATATAAATCTCTTTAAATCTCTTTGCGCTCGTCATAAACATAACCGGAGCGCAGAAAACACGTGCTCCAGAGTGGAGCGGCGGGAAAAATCCACTGACACGACGGGGAAAAAAAACCCCAACTGCGGCGCGGGAGTGGAGTTGAACCCGGAAGCGGAAGGTTTGAATCACGCTGATTAATTTACACTGATTCGTTTTTGTGTCATTTCTCAACAACCTAAAAAAACCTAAATTTTTTAAATAAATACCTCAATAAATAAATAGATAGATATAATAATAAAGAGTGAGAAACCCGTTCCCCCCCTCCAGGTCAGCGCCCACGTGATCAGATACATACCATCGATCCTTCCGACGGAGAGCGAGGAGAGCGCACGCGGGGGGAGAGAGAAAGAGAGAGGGGGGGAAACTGTACGGCAAGTCAACCCGGACCGATCATCAATAAACACACTGGGTTTCAGCACACACAAACACACAACACACACACAGTGTGTGTGTGGACAATAGAATGTGATAGCAGAACTATACACGTGTGTGTGTGTGTGTGGTGTGTGTTGTGTGTGTGTTGTTAGACTGTAAAGTGCACACTTTGATCACTAAATTCATCATGCAAAAAAAAACCAACCAATCAGGACGCTGCATGCCTTTTAACGAAGAGTGAAAATAACGATGACAAACGACAACGCATATTAAACCCCTAACGTAACACGATCTCACACACACACACCCACACACCCTGACTAAACCATGCTGTGCGGTAAGCTATAACACACACACACTACAAACACACACATACACCCCGACTAAACCATGCTGCAGTAAGTTGTAACACACAGCAGATTACAGTACACACACACACACACACCACATACATATATATATATATATATATATATACATATATATATATATATATATATATAATAACATACACACACACACACCCGGTGGAGCTGAGCAGGGCGAACGGTCGCGTTTTCGGTCAGAGGGACTCGAACCCACTCCGTATGCACTGCAGCTGGAGGGTCTCTTCTGCTGCGGGTTTCATTATTTTATATATTATTGGATTTACGCTATCAGAAAGTTGAGCTCGAGCCTTGACTTTACACAAAACACACAATATACAATAATATTTATATATAAAGTTCACCTGCTGGTAATCTCCGCCCACAGACACGCCCACTATCCCTGTGCTGATGAATATTAATGAGTGTAGCTTTCAAACACTCGCCTAATTGGTGTAATTGCTAAAGAGGGCGTAGTTTAACGGTGGAAGTGTCTCACGTAGGCTGAAGCCGAGAATTTGGTACACAGCCAAAAATCTTTAGGGTTTTATAAACGTCGAAAATTGTCACTGATGGAGGAAAAACACCGGTTTCATATGAAATAACAAAAAAATTCGAAATAAAGTGCTGAAATTATTTCAGTGTATATTTAAATCTGTAAATTAAACTAAAGCAGTGGTGATGTTGCATATTTAAATCATAGACTACCGAATATTCATACATTTATTCTAATCACATGCTATTCTATCAACACTCTAAAATCTATTAGATTTTTTCTTCTTTATCATTTATAAATATTTTTATGTTTTTTTTCTTTTTCTCAATGTTTTTTAATTTCCATGTTAAAGTGTATTAAACGCAGGTTAGTGTGTAAAAAAGCTGCATAGTTGAACCTGTCTCTAGGGGGCGTGTCAGAGTTACGAGTTTTTACATCAATATCTTTTTCCTGTCCTAATTTTGAAGTTGTTTCTGGCTTGAACGAACCGCTGTGGTGTTTATCGAGATGGCGGATGAAATCGGTGAACAGGGAGTCCCTCCTGACCAAACCTAGACCGTAATTTAGTTTCTGATGTTCTAAGTTCTTAAATTCCCCCTAAAGAGGAACTGTTCAATCTGATTGTTGTAGTGAAACACAGTCAATGGCATGGCGCTGTCCTGGAATTAACATCACCAAAAAAAAATAAAGCACTTCCAATAAAAGAAAAAGAAAATTTTTTTTTTTAAAAAGCAGAAGTGAAATGGAGTGTGATATTGTACAGGTCTTAAACCATGTGCTGTTTTTTCCTGTTTACTACAGTTACAGCTGTGTAAATAGAACGCTGACTGAGTTAACCATCCCATCCCATCCCTTCTCTTCTCGTATATTATTTACTCCACTACTTATGCTTTTGGGGTTTTTTTGGTGTGTTTTTTATGTTTAATAACGCGGCAGGAGATTTTGTATCTCCTAACAATGTTATATATATATATATATATATATATATATATATATATATATATATATATATATATATATATATATATATATATATATATATGTCTGGTGTATTAATAGCTCCCCCCCCCCATGCGCTGCGAGTCTAGAAGCCAAGAGTTCCTCCGAACCTCCGATAGTGGACGCCAAGACCACACCCAGGATTACGCAGCAGATGATGATCATGATCTTTTTCTGCAAAAACAAAAAGACACACAAACACTGATGAGTGTTTTAAACCCAGAGTGTTAACAGCCACTACAGGGTAACAGTCACTATAGTGTAACAGTCACAACAGCGTAACAATTACTACAGCATAACAGTCACTACGGTGTAACAGTCACTACATTGTAACAGTCACCACAGGGTAACAGTCACTACAACATTACAGTCACTAAAGTGTAAAAATCACTACAGTGTAACAGTCAATATAGCGTAACAGTCACTACAGCATAATAGTCACTACAGGGTAACAGTCACTACAGTGTAACAGTCACACACCACAGGGTAACAGTCACTAACAGTGAAACAGTCAATACAGTGTAACAGTCACTACAGGGTTACAGTCTTTACAGGGTAACAGTCACGACGGTGTAACAGTCACTACAGTGTAACAATCAATAGAGTGTACAAGTCACTACAACAGGTAACAGTCACCTCAGTGTAACAGTCACTACAGGGTAACAGTCACTATAGTGTAACAATCACTACAGGGTAACAGTCACCTCAGTGTAACAGTCACTACAGGGTAACAGTCACTATAGTGTAACAATCACTACAGGGTTACAGTCGCTACAACATTACAGTCACTACAGTGTAACAGTCATTATAGTGTAACAGTCACTACAGGGTAAAAGTCACTATAGCATAATAGTCACTACAGGGTAGCAGTCACTAAAGTGTAAAAATCACTACAGTGTAACAGTCAATATAGCGTAACAGTCACTACAGCATAATAGTCACTACAGGGTAGCAGTCACTACAGTGTAAAAATCACTACACTACAAACGCACAACAATAACTACAGTGTAACAGTCAATACAGTGTAACAGTCACTACAGGGTTACAGTCTTTACAGGGTAACAGTCACGACGGTGTAACAGTCCACTACAGTGTAACAATCAATAGAGTGTAACAGTCACTACAGGGTAACAGTCACCTCAGTGTAACAGTCACTACAGGGTAACAGTCACTATAGTGTAACAATCACTAACAGGGTAAACAGTCACCTCAGTGTAACAGTCACTACACAGGGTAACAGTCACTATATGTAAGTGTCAAAGCACTACAGGGTTACAGTCGCTACAACATTACAGTCACTACAGTGTAACAGTCACTATAGTGTAACAGTCAAGTCTACAGGGTAACAGTCACTACAGGGTAAACGTCAAAACAGGTAAAAGTCACTACAGGGTAGCAGTAACTAAAGTGTAAAAATCACTACAGTGTAACAGTCACTATAGCATAACAGTCACTACAGTGTAACAGTCACTACAGCATAATAGTCACTACAGGGTAGCAGTCACTACAGTGTAAAAATCACTACAGCACAACAATAACTATAGCATAACAGTCAATACAGTGTAACAGTCACTACAGGGTTACAGTCTTTACAGGGTAACAGTCACGACGGTGTAACAGTCACTACAGGGTAACAGTCACTATAGTGTAACAATCACTACAGGGTAACAGTCACCTCAGTGTAACAGTCACTACAGGGTAACAGTCACTATAGTGTAACAATCACTACAGGGTAACAGTCACCTCAGTGTAACAGTCACTACAGGGTAACAGTCACTATAGTGTAACAATCACTACAGGGTTACAGTCGCTACAACATTACAGTCACTACAGTGTAACAGTCATTATAGTGTAACAGTCACTACAGGGTAAAAGTCACTATAGCATAATAGTCACTACAGGGTAGCAGTCACTAAAGTGTAAAAATCACTACAGTGCAACAATAACTACAGCGAAACAGTCAATACAGTGTTACAGTCACTACAGGGTAACAGTCTTTACAGGGTAACAGTTACTATCGTGTAACAGTCACTACAGTGTAACAGGCATAATTGTCACTACAGGGTAACAGTAAATACGGTGTTACAGTCACTAAAGTTTAAAAATCACTACAGTGTAACAGTCACTATAGCGTAACAGTCACTACAGTGTAACAGTCACTACAGGGTAACAGTCTTTACAGGGTAACAGTCACTACGGTGTAACAGTCACTACAGGGTAACAGTCTTTACAGGGTAACAGTCTTTACAGGGTAACAGTCACTACGATGTAACAGTCACTACAGTGTAACAATCACTAGAGTGTAACAGTCATTACAGGGTAACGGTCACCGCAGGTGTAATAGTCACTACAGCGTAACAATCACTACAGGGTTACAGTTGCTACAACAATACAGTCACAACAGTGTAACAGTCACTACAGGGTAACAGTCACTACCACATTACAGTCACCATAGTTTAAAAATCACTACAGTGTAACAGTCACTATAGCATAACAGTCACTACAGTGTAACAGTCACTACAGCATAATAGTCAATACAGGGTAGCAGTCACTACAGCATAATAGTCAATACAGGGTAGCAGTCACTACAGGGTAACAGTCACTACAGTGTAACAATCACTACAGCGCAACAATTACTACAGCTTAACAGTCACTACAGTGTAAGAGTCACTACATTGTAACAGTTACCACAGGTTAACAATCATTACAGTGTAATAGTCACTACAGCATAAAAGTAAATACAGTGTTACAGGGTAACTGTTACTACAGGGTAAAAGTCACTAAACAGTCACTACAGTTAATAGTAACATTGTAACAGTCACTACAGTAAACAGACAATACAGTTTTAAACAGTCCAGTAACGTACAGGGTACACAGGGTACATACAGTTTTAACACTACAAAGGGTGAACAGTCAACTACAGTAACAGTTACACTACAGTAAAAGTCAACAGTGTAACAGTCCCTACAGTGTTTACCACACAACAGTGTAACAGTCACTACAGTCACTACAGGTACTACAGGTAACAGTAAAACACAGTTACATTACAGTCACTACAGTGTCAACAGTCACTTACATACAGTCCACGGGTAACAGTAAATACAGTTACAGTCACTACAGTGTAATAACGTCAGTACCAGTCCTACAGTACAGTGTAACTACACAGGTACACAGTCAATTCACACAGGTACAGGGTAACAGTCATACAGTGTTACAGTCACTCAGGGGGAAACGGTACAGGTTCACTACAGGGTAACACACTACAGTGACACAGTGCAACAGTCAACTACGTAACGGTCACAAGGGTACTACAGTGACACAGTCACACAGTGGAACACTACAGTACACAGTCACTACAGTAACAGTCAACTACAGGTAACAGTAACTTACAGTCAGGCTTACATCGTCACTACAGTGTAACAGTCACTACAGTAAACTACAGTCACTACAGTCACTACACACAGTCACTACAGGGCAAACTACAGGTTAACTGGTCAAAGGGTCAGTACACAGAAGTGCCAACAGTTACAGGGTAAAGTCACTAACAAAACTGACACTACAGGGTAACAGTCACTACACATTTTTCAATACATGCTTTTCAATGCCACACTGATGGGACACATGCATTTTTTTCATAAAAAAAAAACCCCAAATTAATATTTTTACAGTCAGTTTATTTTAGTTTTATTTTTCATATTTTTTCATAAAAAATTCCATATTTTTTGATATCAAAGTCATAAAAGTCTTGAATGATTCTTGGTGTCTGACTATTTTCATCTTTCTGCAAAGTTAGTGCCGTTTGAATTTTAGGTGTTACAGTTTTACCTTGCGTGCCTGACTCTGGTATTTAACGGCCTTCTTGGTGTCAGAAACAGCTCTCTCTACATTATACTCAATTCTGTCAATCATTTCCCCCTGAAAACACACACACAGTTAGAATTAATATGTTTTTCACCCCCTCCTCTTTTATTTGGTGTAGACTTTTGCCATGTGATGTCACTCTTACCTGGCTCTCCACCAGCATGGCCATGTCCACGAACATGTCGTGCAGCTCGCGGATGCTGTTCTCCAGTTTGATGATCTCTGTGTGACGAGTTTCGATCTCGTTCAGGGCCTGCTTGGTCATCTGGGAGTCCATTTTAATCTGCAGGTGCGACCAGACACATTTCAGTTCCAGATAATAAATTACTAACTGCATAATAACTTTGGGTAAAGCACAGCGGCCATCTTTCTTACATCATCTGTAAAGACAGCGAGTTTCCCGCTTTCCAGCATGTCCTCCAGCTCCTCATTGGTGGTTGTTCTTCCAGCTGATAAAGGTGTAAAAACATCATTAAAGCCGTGTGGTCAGTGTGCTAACTGATACTCAGAGGCATGTGCAAGTGTGTGACTCACTGATCTCCAGCTGCCTCTGAATGCGGTCTTTGCAGCGATCTCTGTATTTGGACTGCGTCGTGTTGTACTCAGTCATCACCTCCACAAACTTGCGGGACAGTGTAGAATGCTAAGAGGAGAAACAGACACACACACACACACATTTACAGCATTTGGCAGACGCTCTTATCCAGCGCAACTTACATTTATCTCATTTAGACAACTAAGCAATTATGGGTTTGCTCAGAGGCCCAGCAGTGGTGGCTTGGTGGAGCACCTTAACCATGAGCAACCACTTCCGTTTCAGAGCTGAAAGGAATTACAGAGAACATTCCAAAAACTTTATCAAATTGCCTGTTGTTGTCTTAACACAACGTATAATTAGTACAATATTCTTTACTGCGGTTGCTGCAGGGGCAGAAATTTCACCTAATTTTTTGTCAGTTCCTGTTCCGACCAGCAGAGGCCGCATGAATAATCAGAGACCAGGGCTGTGTCCTAAATCACACCCTGCTGTATGATCATGTTCAGGGCTCATGACTCTCACTGTGTCATTGCTGCTGGTGATAAAACACACACTCGCGCTCTGGATGTGTGTAAAGGTTTGAGATAGTCACCATGAGATATGATTTTTTATCTGAGGATCATTAAAAATACATTTAATATCAGCTCCATCTGCCAATGCTGGGCCCCTGAGCAAGGCCCCTAACCCTTAACTGCTCAGCTGTGTAAATTAGATAGGTGGGTGTTGCTCTTATGTAATGAATGTAATGTTGCTGAACCTCACTATAGGTGTGTGAAAGTGATGAATATGGATGCTTCTCACTTTCCTCTACAGAAACTTCACCACACGTCGTTATGTAATCATGTGGGATCTGAAAGTCGCATCCTCCTCAGCACAGTGGTGAGAGATCTAAAAATGGCCTGGAGTCATTAAATCTCCGGTGAAGGAGTAAAACGGAACCACTGAATGGACAACTGGACACAGCTGGATTTTAGTGCCCTGCATTTCATCTGTTTCTGAGGACATTAGCAGACTGCAGCTAGTCAGTGGTGATGTTTCCTCTTCCTTACCTGCGTCTTGCGGATCCGTAGGTCTGCTGATGATCTGTTCATCACCTCCTCCTGTTCAATGCTTTGCTCGATTGCTAAAGAAAAAAAAATACTAAACATTTGAACAGAAAATTCATGTAACCGACTGTCACATGACCAAACTGAGGATTTAAAAACGGATTTTAACATCGCTGAGAAACGTTACCTTTTAATTTTAAGCGTACTTTATTGGCTGTCTTCTTAATGTCAGCTGTGAGATCCTCCAACTCCTGCTTGGTTTCTAATTAAAGACAGACAGACAGACAGACAGACAGACAGACAGGTGGGTCAGACCAGTTTCTAGGTTATAAATCTATATATTTATATAGATTTGCTCATCAGGGAGAAACTGATTTCCTATCTGATAATTTCAATCACCATTGTAAAAAAACGCCAAACAAATCAAACTGGATTGAATTGAATATTAAATTACACTTCTTCCAGTTTGTTTGGGTTTGAGATCAAAAGATGAAGCTGAGATGATCGATCAGAACTTCATTTCCCAACATCTTTAGTATTAGACTACATAAACGTTCAGTGAGCAAAAGTATTGGGACAGACAATCTCAAAGTATTTGGTTGCATTTTCTCACTTGCAACAAAGACATCCAGTCTGAGGGTCTTTGCACAAAAAATAAATATGACCTCAAGTTGCGTCAATCACACTTATACGACCTCTGAACCTTCGTTTGGCGTAACACATTGATTTCTTGTGTTTTAAGCATCTCTAAACAGCATTTTGAGAGGCGTTTTTTACAATTAAGTGTACAGGAGAAACTCATTATCCAGAATGGAGAATCTCGCTGTAGACTCTACTGTATACTGGTTTTAATGCCTGAAGCACACCTTTCCGACAGTCCGGGGTGTGTGTGTGTTGGGGTGTGTGTGTGTGTGTGTGTGTGTACCTTAGACATACTGTCAGTCTCTGTTTAGGATCATGAAATGTTTCGTTTAGGATCTATAAAATTAGTGTTTTTTTTGTTTTGATATGTGGTCCAGTAACGTTAGTAAAATATTAAACTGAGTCACTGACATCCTGATAAAAAATAATACGAAAAAACACATACGAACATTTCAGGCTTCAGTGTGCAAATCAACCCACCCACGCAGCACACACACACACTCATACACACACATCCCCACTGCTGCGCTCCCTTCACTGACCTCCGGGAGCTGCAAACATCAGATTCAAAACACTAAAACTCACCTACAAAACCAAAAACACAGCAACATTATCTTACTGTGTGCAGATGTGTGTGTGTGTGTGTGTGTGTGTGTGTGTGGGTGGGGGTTGGGGGGGCTATAGTAGTGTTGTCACTCACTCATTATCCTTCATGCAGCATGCAACAAATAGAAAAAGAAGCAAAAGAAGAAGGAAAAAAACAAAAAATAAATATTATATATCAACGTACATAAAATAACAACAAACATGCAATCAAACATGACTAAAACACACACACACACACACACACACACACACACACACACACACACACACACAAAGATCCCCAGAGGGTTCAGTGTGTGATTTTGTTTATTGATTTGAACAATTACCAGAAAAACTAAAAGTGAAGATTTTTAAATTAAATTTACATACTGACGGAAACAAAAGAAAAAAAGCTCACTTTGTGCTGTGTGTGTTAGTGTGTTTTCCATGGCCAGGTGTGTGTGTGTGTGTGTGTGTGTGTGTGTGTGTGTGTGTCACTCAATCACTCACTTGCTCACAGCGGAACTGATTACAGGTCTGGGGTTAATCCTCAGAAAGACCTTTACACACACATACCCACACACAATGATCTAGGCAGCCTCCTGGTTAAAGGGACATGTTTGTGTGTGTGTGTGGTGTGTGTGTGTGTGTGTGTGTGTGTGTGTACCTTAGACATACTGTCAGTCTCTGTTCAGGATCATTTGGTTTATGAAATTGGTGGTTTTCTGTCTGTGTGTATTTGGGTACGTGTGTGTGTGTTTGTGTGTGTGTGTGTGTGTGTGTGTGTGTGTGTGTGTGTGTGTGTGTGTGTGATTGAACTGCACTCACTTTCATCAGGATTTGGAGCTGCCAGTATGGCACTGTGCTGTTTCTTCACCTGCTCCACGTCCTCCGACAGCTTCTCAATGCAGCCGCGGATCTCTTCCACCTGGGGGTTACATAAACACAAATACACACACACACACACACACACACAAAACACACACAATCACACAAGTTAATTCTAATACCCTTTTCGTCTCCCAAACTTGACTCATTTAGGTAAATATAAATTACAAGCACACAACAGTACATAGACACACAACAAACACTACAAACACTTAACACAACCACTCAACACACTTTACAAACACTCAACACATGCAGTGTGGTGTGTGTTGGGGCAGTGTGGTGTGTGTTTGAGCAGGCAGTGTGGTGTGTGTGTGTTTGGGCAGTGTGATGTGTTTGTTTGTGTAGTGTGGTATGTGTGTGTCTGTGGGCAGTCTGGTGTGTGTGTTTGGGCAGTGTGGTGTGTGTGCTTGTGCAGTGTGGTATGTGTGTGTGTGTTTTTGCAGTGTGGTATGTGTGTTTTTGCAGTGTGATGTGTGTGTTTGCACAGTGTGGTTTGTGTGTGTGTTTGGGCAGTGTGGTGTGTGTGTTTGGGCAGTGTGGTGTGTGTGTGTGTTTTTGGGCAGTGTGTGGTGTGTGTGTATGTGCGCGTGTGTGGGGGGGGGTGGGGGTGTGTTTGTGGTTTGGGCAGTGTGGTGTGTATGTTTTGCAGTGTGGTATGTGTGTGTGTGTGTGTGTGTGTGTGTGTTTCTGCAATGTGATGTGTGTGTTTGTGCAGTGTGGTGTCTGTGTGTTTGTGCGTTGTAGTATGTGTGTGTGTGTTTTTGGGCAGTGTGGTGTATGTGTTTGTGCAGTCTGGTGTGTGCGTGTTTGGGCAGTGTGGTGTGTGTTTTGTGCAGTGTGGTATGGATGTGTGTTTGGGCAGTGTGGTGTGTGTGTTTGTGCTGCATTGTGTGGTGTGTGAGTTTTGTGCAGTGGTGTGTGTGTGTGTTTTTGGTGCAGTGTGGTGTGTGTGTGTTGTGCATTGTGGTGTGTGTGTGTGTGTGTTTGTGGCAGTGCGGTATTTGTGTGTGGTGTGTGTGTGTGTGTGTTTGTGCAGTGTGGTGTGTGTTTTTTTTTGCAGTGTGGTGTGTGTGTGTTTGGGTAGTGTGTGGTGGTGTTTGAGCGGTGTGGTGTGTGTTCGGCAGTGTGGTGTGTGTGTTTGGGCAGTGGTGTGTGGTTTGGTCAGTTGGTGTCAGTGTGGTGTGGTGTGTGGTGTGTTTTCTGTGTGTGCAGTGTGTGTGTGTGTGCTTGGGCAGCATGGGGGATGTGTGTGTGTGTGTTTGTTTGTGCAGTGTGGTATGTGTGTGTGGGGGAGTGTGTGTGTGTGTTTGGGCAGTGTGGTGTGTGTGTGTTTGGGCAGTGTGGTGTGTGTGTGCTTGGGCAGCATGGTGTGTATGTGTTTTGGTGCAGTGTGTGTGTATGTGGGGCAGTGAGTGTGGGTGTGTGTGTTTGGGCAGTGTGGTGTGTGGTGTGTGTTGGGCAGTGTGGTGTGTGTGTGTTGTGGAGACTGTATGGGTGGGGGCAGTGTGGTGTGTGTGTGTTGTTTGTGTGTGGTGCAGTGTGTGTGTGTGGTTGTGCGTTGTGGTAATGTGTGTGTGTGTTTTGGGCAGTGTGGTGTGTTGTGTTGTGTGCAGTGTGGTATGTGTGGGTTTGTGTGTGTGTGGTGGTGTGTGGTGTGTGTGTGCTGGGTGTGTTGGTGCAGTGTGTGTGTGGTGTGGTTTGTGGCAGTGTGGCGTGGTGTTTTTGCAGTGTGGTGTGTGTATTTGGACGGTGTGTGGTGTATGTGTTTGTGCAATGTGGTGTTTGTTTGTGTGTTTTTGTGCAAATGTGGTGTGTGTGTGTGAGTCTTTGTGTGTGTTTGTGTAGTGTGATGTGTGTGTTTGTGCAGTGTGGTGTGTGTGTGTGTGTGTGTGTGTGTGTGTTTGTGCAGTGTGGTGTGTGTGTTTAATTGGGCAGTGTGGTGTGTGTGTGTTTGTGCAGTGTGGTGTGTGTGTGTTTGGGGAGTGTGAGTTGTGGGTTTAGGCAGTGTGGTGTGTGTGTTTAATTGTGCAGTGTGGTGTGTTGGTGTGTTTGTGCAGTGTGGTGTGTGAGTTTGTGCAGTTGTGTGTGTGTGTTTGTGCAGTGTTTTATGTGTGTGTGGGGTGGCAGTGTCGTGTGTGCGTGTGTTTGTTTGTGCAGTGCAGTATTTGTGTGTGTGTGTGTTTGTGCAGTGTGGTGTGTGGATTTTTGCAGTGTGGTGTGTGTGTGATTGGGTAGTGTGGGGTGTGTTTGGGCAGGTGTGGTGTGTGTTTGGACAGTGTGGTGTGTGTGTGGTTGTGGGCAGTGTGGTGTGTGTGTGTGCTTGGGCAGCATGGTGTGTGTGTGTTTGTGCAGTGTGGTATGTGTGTGTGGGGGCAGTGGGTGGTGGTGTTTGGGTAGTGTGATGCGTGTGTTTGGACAGTGTTGTGTGTTTGGACAGTGTTGTGTGTTTGGACAGTGTTGTGTGTGGGTTTGGACAATGTGGTGTATGTTTGGACAGTGTAGTATGTATGTGTGTGTTTGGACATTGTGGTATGTGTGTGGGGGGGCACTGTGTGTGTGTGTGTGTTTGGGTGCAGTGTGGTGTGTGTGTGTGTGTGTGTTGTGTGGTGTGTGTGGTGTGTGTGTGTTGTTGGCAGTGCATGTGTGTGTGTGTGTGTGTTGTGCAGTGGGTGTGGTGTGTGTTGTGACAGTGTGGTGTGTGTGTGTCTGTGTGTGTTGTACAATGTGGTGTGTGTGTGTTTGTGCAGTGTAGTGTGTGTGTATGTCTGTGTATGTTTGGTCAGTGTGGTGTTGTGTGTGTGTGCGTTGCGGTATATGTGTGTGTGTGTTTGGGCAGTGTGGTGTATGTGTTTGTTGCAGTGGTGTGTGGTGTGTGTGTTTGCGCAGTGTGTGTGTGGTGTGTGTGGGTTTGGGGAGTGTGGACATGTGTGTTTGTGGTTTGGCAGT
Organism: Bagarius yarrelli; assembly: GCA_005784505.1. Classification (NCBI taxonomy): domain Eukaryota; kingdom Metazoa; phylum Chordata; class Actinopteri; order Siluriformes; family Sisoridae; genus Bagarius; species Bagarius yarrelli. The sequence continues at coordinate 40,714 of VCAZ01000465.1, forward strand.
GTGGTGTGTGTTTGTGCAGTGTGGGTATGTATGTGTGTGTTTGTGCAGTGTGGTGTATGTTGTGTTTTGCAAGTGTTGGTTGGGTTTTTGCGTGTGTGTGTTGTGGGGTAGTGTTGTGTGTGTTTGGGCAGTGTGTGTGGTGTGTTTGTGCAGTGTGGTGTGTGTGTGTTTGGGGAGAGTGGTGTGTTGTGTTTAAGGAGGTGGCAGTGTGGTGTGTTGTTTAATTGTGCAGTGTGGTGTGTTGGTGTGTTTCTGATTTCTGAGTGTGTGTGAGTTTGTGAGTTGTGGGGTGCAGTGTGTGTGTGTGTGTGTTGTGCAGTGCAGTATTTGTGTGTGTGTGTGTGTGTTTGTGCAGTGTGGTGTTGGATTTTGCAGTGTGGTGTGTGTGTGATTGGGTGAGGGTAGTGTGGGTGTGTTTGGGCAGTTGTGGTGTGTGTTTGGACAGTGTGGTGTGTGTGTTTGGGCCAGTGTGATGTGTGTGTGCTTGGGCAGTGTGGTGTGTTTGTGTGTTTCTGCAGTGTGTGTGTGTTTGGGCAGTGTGGTGTGTGTGTGCTTGGGCAGCATAGTGGTGTGTGTGTTGTGCAGTGTGGTATGTGTGTGTGGGGGAAGTGTGATGTGTGTTTGGGTAGTGTGATGCGTGTGTTTGGACAGTGTTGTGTGTTATTGGGCAGTGTGTGTATGGGTTTGGCAGTCTGGTGTGTGTGTTGCGCATGTGTGTGTGTGTGTGTGTTGGTGTGCATGTGGTGTGTGTTGTGGTGTGTTGTATGTGTGTGTTTGTGCAGTGTGGTATGTATGGTGTGTTTGTTGCAGTGTGGCGTGTGTTGTGTTGGTAGTGTGGTGTGTGTTTGGGTGCAGTGTGGGTGTGTGTGTGTTGTTTGAGCAGTGTGATGTGTGTGGTTTGTGCAGTGTGGTATGTGTATGTGTGTGTTTGGGCAGTGGTGGTGTGTGTGTGTGTGTTTGTGCAATCTGTGTGTGTTTGGCAATGTGGTGTGTGTGTTTGTTGCAGTGTGGTGTGTGTATGTTGTGTGTGTTTGGGCAGTGTGGTGGTGTGTGTGTTTGTGCGTTGTGGTATGTGTGTGAGTGTGTTTGGGCCAGTGTGGTGTGTAGGTGTTTGGGCAGTGTGGTCTATGTGTGTGTTTGTGCAGTGTGGTATGTGTGTGTTGGGCAGTGTGGTGTGTGGATTTGGGTGGCAGTGTGGTGTGTGTGTGTGTTTGGGCAAGTGTGGTTTGTGTGTGTGTGTTTGTGTGTGTGTGGGTTTGGGCAGTGTGATGTGTGTGTTGTGTGTGTGTGGTGTGTTGTGGGCAAGTGTGGTGTGTGTGTGTTTGTGTGTGTTGTGGGCATTGTGGTGGTTGTGTGTGTGGGCCAGGTTGTATTTGTTGTGGGTTGTGTTGGGCAGTGTGGTGTGTGTGTTTGGGCAGTCTGGTGTGTGTGTGTGTGTTGTGTGTGTTTCATTGTGTGTGTGTGGTGGTGTGTTGTGTGTGTGCAGTGTGGTGTGTGTGTGTGTGTTGTTTATGTGGTGTGTGTGTGGTGTGTGCGCGTGTGTGTGTTTTGTGTGTGTTTTGTGCAATGTGGCCATGTGTGTTTGTACAGAGTGGTGTGTGGTTTGTACAGAGTGGTGTTGTGTTTGTGCAGTGTGGCATGTATGTGTGTGTTTGTGCAGTGTGGTGTATATGTTTGTGCAGTGTAGCATGTGTGTGTTTGGGTAGTGTGGTGTGTGTTGGGCAGTGTGGTGTGTGTGTTTTGAGCAGTGTGATGTGTGTTTGGGAAGGTGATGTGTGTTTGTTTGTGCAGTGTGGTATGTGTATGTGTGTGTTTGGGAAGTGTGATTGTGTGTTTTGGGCAGTGTGGTGTGTATTGTTTGCTGCAGTGTGGTGTGTGTGCGTTGTGGTATGTATGTGTGAGTGTGTTTGGGCACTGTGGTGTTGTGTTGGACATTGTGGTGTGGGTGTTTTGCGCAGTGTGGTCTATGTGTGTGTTTGTGCAGTGTGGGGTATGGTGTTTGGGCAGTGTGGTGTGTGTATTTG